>LD348963.1:86918-102180 GCA_001465055.1 Ptychodera flava | reverse complement strand
TATACTGGGATTTACTTGATCAAAGTTGGCAAAACATGACAACTTTGATGATTATACCTGGTTAAAACAATATCGAAAGTCATTTCACATTTTCATGTCAGCTAATTACAATTTGCATATCTAATGAGCTTTCACAGCTCGGCATATATGGCTTGAAAGACTTGGCCAACGGTAATTACACTTGCTATGTAAAATGGTGATACAATGACAGCAGTCAAAGAACTTTAATATTTTTATTTCAGCTAATTACATATCTGTATACTTCATGACCTTTATGAATTAATCGGCGGTGATTATTGTTCATTATGTTGATCATAATACTTTCAATGAAGTTGCAAACATGTGGCAAAGGTTCAAATTTACACATAACTGTATGAAACACGTGAGCATTTTCAGTTCATATCTGGTATGAGTAATTTGTTATATCGCAACAATCAGCTAATTTGAACCTAACACTTTTGAGAAATTTGAAAAATATGCATATCAAATTAATGCAAATTAGTTCCAATCATGTTTTTAGTTCACGTGTTCACGCGTGGGCTTTGTTATAGTGACGTCTATCTGTCTGTCCGTGTGTGTGTGTGCCACGTGTGAGTGTGTGTCTGTGTGTGTGTGTCTGTCTGTCTGTTTACACGATAACTCAAAAACGCCAGAAAAGATTCAAGTCAGATTTAGTACACAGGTACAATATGCTACTTGCAAGAGCTGCTTAGATTTTGGTTTGTGTGGCTTGCATATTAGGCAAAAAATATGTGCTGTTCCGTTTACCCGACCTACCCGAATTTTATCCCCCGACCCTAGACTTTTTAGAGCTTCGTAAACCCGGAAGTGAAAATAATGATATGAAAATACGTGAAAGGCATGAAACTAATTTTAGTTCGATTTTGATACTTTTTGATCTACTCCAATAAAATGTTGTTGAAACAATACCACGCGTAAATTTCCGTAGCTGATTTTGCATATGAAAGCCTATCAGCCAGTTGAGAGTTACGTTCACAAAAGTTCATTGCCCTAGCCCGATAAGGTATCTGTGTCACATGATCTCTGTACGATTGAGAAAAGGAGGCAAACATAAGTTTTGTGCATCATATGAATGTCCATAACACTCTGAAAATAATTCTGATAGCAAAATTGACACGAAAAATTGGACTTTAGTGTGACATAAACGTGTTCAGTGCAGACTGCACAAGCATTGAAGCATGGAGCAAGCTGTGGTGTCAATGGGCCCGGTTTTTGAATTCAGTGAACAGACACTGACTCATTTTTCGGAGCAAATGAACCCTAAAATTAACTGTCGGTGACAACCAACCTTTCTGTTTGTTATTTTCCCCATTCTAAAATGACTGAAAAAAAGCAACTTGAGCAAATCTGACATTGAGAAAAACTCGACTCCGCATTCAATTCAAAACAAGGGATCTGACCCTCTAAGTTGTTCGTTTTAGCTCTACTGAGTCTGCACACAAAACTTCAAGACCAGCTAGGTCACCACAAAAATACAGCTCACTGGTTTGCAAAGGGCAATGTTGATCCAAACTTACAGTAGTGAGGGATGATATACGCACAGTAAAAACGTGTCAAACAAGCACATTATTTTTTTCAGAAGCTACAAAACATTCTTTTATAACAACAATAAATTTTGTAATTTTGTCAAACTCAAAGTCATTTCGTACATTCAGGGGTCATATAAGTAGGTCAAGTTGTTCTGTTGAGTAAATGCTAACATTTTCTAGTCTCTTAACTGGATATCCGATATTCTGTGAAGCGAACTACTATTAATGAACCTGGTGTAAATCACGTTAGCACCTCCAGTTCATATCTGGTTATTATCTGTTATTCCGTTGGGTAATTCATTGCAAAGCTTGGGGGGATTTCCTGACTGCCATGCACTACCACTGACGATTTCATCTACAGATTATGAGCTAAACATTGTAAAATACAATCACAATTGGCGAAAAAGTCCTGTCGATAAGGACAAATTGATTGATTGATTGAAAATATCGTCACTAAGAAAATCTATGCACTTTCATTTGTTTGTATGTAAAAACTTCCTACATCTCACCTATGCTTGTTATATGGACACTCACTCGTGCTTGCTATATGTCTTATCATAGGAAGAAAAACATGATAAAGAACGAGTCGATAGTGCATTAAAGACGGGAGCAGAGAAGCTTCAATCGGAATGGAATGAAGAAGAGTTAGCAAGGCAAAAGAGAGAAGAAGAGAATATTGTTCAGCAATACATTAGATTTGTTATAGATAAACGGCTCCCTGTTGTGAAAAACTACAAATTTGGTGATATGATTGGGGCAGAAGAATTCAAAAACAATGGACTTGACATAAGCGAAATAAAGAGTGCTCGCATAGGTTCGTAACATCTAATTCTTACTTCAAGCTACTCAGACAGGTTATAGATCAGCTATTAACTGAAAGGCATATTAATGTATAACTTTCAAATACATTATGCCCAGTAGCTTCTTTAGGAAAATATTTCGAGAATAGAATTGAGGCGATAATCACTGGCTCATGATGATGTATAAGTTGTTGTGCTATTTTGTTCCAAAGATAAGAGTACAGTGGAGTATAAAATAGCACAGCACTGCATTGCACTGCAATGGATTGCATTGCATTGCCCTGCTCTGCACTGTACTGACCTGTACAGTAGCTTCCTATGGCAGCAGTTACGGGAAAGGACCAGAGGTTCTGAATGAAGACAGGGTATTCGACAGCTTTATTCCACTCGGCCTTAAGGTCATTTTGTAATCCAAGCGACAGTAATAATTAAAAGGCAAGAGCAATGCTGCAGCTTTGTTTTTGGTGGTAGTTTTTCCCTCCTTATAAAAGACGTCCACATGACTAGCAAACAAAGTCTATCAGTATTCTATAGGTTTAATTAATTGTTTGAGATATGTTTCAATAAAGAACATGTCATTTGAGCCTTTAATTGTGGCGTTGTTACAGTGGCTATTGCTAATGATGTACTTGGGATCATAACATAGACCGGATGAAACAACAACGATGTAACATACTCGATGTCGCAAAATAAATACGGCCGGAAGTGGGAGCAGTGTTCGACAGAGGAGAATAGTTTGCAAAATGCGATGGTAAACACTTCAAACAAATAATTACTGTTTATTGTGCAATAATACTCTATCTAACTGTATGTATGTCTGTCTGTCTATCTACCTATCTATCTGTCTGTCTCTCTACATGTCTGTCTATCTATCTATCTATCTATCTATCTATCTATCTATCTATCTATCTATCTACCTACCTACCTACCTACCTACCTACCTACCTACCTACCTACCTACCTACCTACCTACCTATCTATCTATCTATCTATCTATCTATCTATCTATCTATCTAAAAATTGGTTTTAGAGAACACGCTGCAAGGTTTCCGGTTAATATTTGTGCATTGACAAGCCTTGGTAATATCCTTAAAATTCGCATCAGGAAGGTTCAGAAACACTCTTGCCATGTTACTTTTATGCAAATTTTGACTGTGCACTGTCGGATTACCCTGTATAAGGAAATTTAGAAAAAATTGTACTGTATAGGGGTTGGGAATTCTCTAAGTGAGAAAAAAATCAAACGTACAAGTTTCTTTTTTCATGACGGAACCTTAAAACGATATAACAAAGGTCAAGTATGCATAAATTATCATTTGTGAAGTCATCGTCACTCAAATCGTCACATTTTCTGCATGTTTAACGTTGAAAGCTTGTCAATCGGGCTAGTATTTTGATAGATGATAAACGGTCAATTACTGATCATTATTGCCTTTTTTATACGAAGAGTAAAAATTGTCTCTCTTCATGACGGACTCACAGAAACTACACAGGAGTGGAATGACCCTGATTATTTCAGAGCACAGGACATGTTGCATGTTTTGTCGACGTTTAAACACTTCGACAATGTATTACATCTTTACACGTTCAGACAGTTTGTCCCTTGATAGTGCTACACCATTGGATATTTACACTTAATTAACTTATTGTTCATAATATTTCAGTCAATGATCATTCATTATTGAATGGGATGTCACAGCAAATGAGACTTTTTTTCGATTAATATGATTGAGCCCAAAACATTGGTCTTTAGACTATTTGTCTGTTGGGAAAAGTGAGCTACTGTTTAAACGTTCACAAATCCGCAATAAGTTTGACGAATATACAGTATGCGGTACTTTGATAGAATATTTTTCCAACTCGTAGAAGAGAATATTCCAAGAATAATTCAAAAATGTAAGAATTAATAAAAGATCAGACTTGCAACGGCAACCATACACTTGTGACCTGTAGTTTTTACGGATCTAACTTAGAGGAATTCTGAAACAAACATACTTTTTTCACGGTCACTGGTCTTTCAAGTTCTCGAAACTTGAACGTTTTCCACAACAAACTCATTAATTGTGTAGCATCTTGAAGGTCCATGAATATGTTCATGATCTTTGTTGTTAATGCGTTCAGTTGTCGAATAACCTCTTATTTTACACCTTTTCTAGTCGAAATTTATAATGCCCTGTCGTACAATTCGTCGCGTAATTGGGAGTGGTACTGGTAATGCCTTTGGCACATCTGCATGCGTACACAAAAATTTCAATTCGAGCACGTGTTAAAATTGTAGTTCGGCAGTATAAATCTACATACATTCAAAAGAATTTGTCTTGTTGACCTTCATTTTCCATCATATTTTTCCTGTAGTCGTATTTGGTCCAACTGGGTCTGGAAAATCTTCATTCATAGCTATGGCTCAACATATAATGTTAGAAAAGCCGTTCAATGCGGTTGAAACGCAAAGTGCAGGAGGTGAAGGTAATCGGCACCTTGAAAAGTATCTTCATGATATGAACTTTCATCTTCTTGACACCCGCGGGTATTTCGATACCGGAGAAGATTTCTCTCTGGAACTTCAGAATATATTGTCAGGTAAGTAAATGTCCTTGTTCAAAACAATAAATGACATAAGATAAACGCAGACAGACACATAGCAAATCAAGTAGTTTTCGGACTTACTTCTCCAGTTTCACACACTCATGCCCATGTTAGCATCCTTGGTCAAAATCCAGTTATTCAAAGGTAAAATGGCCTTATTAATTAACATAATATATTCAAGCAAACTTTTTCTATCATTCCTAACAAAGATGAAAGTAGATACCAACCTGTTTACATACATTGTTATATAGGTCATTTTACCCCGCTAATGACCTGAGATTAATTAGTCTAGAACATTCTTAAGGTCACTGTCCTCCATGACCTTGAATTCAATTCGTCGTGTTTAGAACTCTCTGGAAATTCGATTTGTCTTGTTTACTACAAGTGAAGATTTGTTTAGAGTAATAATTAAAATATCAATAGAAGCTCTAGATTTTTCTTCTACTCTGTAGATTGAATCATTAAGTGAGTATAAATAGGGGACGGCACAGTGTTCAGTCAGACATTTGGGATCTTATCACTGACGTTACTTCTGGACTTTGGGATCACTCTAGTGGTATTGAACTCCAACAGTGTTGATTTCAGGAAATTTCTAGGCCTTCATATCCAGGCCGGATTAATACTGCAGACTTAGCAGGGACCAACCTCAAAACCTGCAAGCCAGGGACTCGTCCGTCTGTCTCACTGTCTTGCTCAGCTCTGAATCTTTGTGCCGTCCCAGCTGAGATAAGTAGCCTGTAAATTTTACAGTTTGTACTCTATCCCTTGACTTAGTGATAAATTTTATATTTTTTCGTAATAAATTTTATTTTCAAGAAAATCGCTGACCTCCCTGTTTTATCTCATACAACAACATACATACATACATACATACATACATACATACATACATACATACATACATACATACATACATACATACATACATACATACATACATACATACATACAATACTTACAATACATACATACGTACATACATACATACATACATACATACATACATACATACATACGTACGTATGTATGTACATATGTGCTGAAATAAAAATCTAGCAACTTATTTATATAATGATTATAATGTCAAAAGAACAAAAAGACAGGAACACCTCATACTGTTCCGAACACCTCAGTTAATCCTGATTCATACATACGTATGTACGTACGTATGTACGGTGACAGAAAACGAACAAAAGGGCGAACTCAGCAGTTTCCGTGTAAAACAAAATTTGTCACGAAAAAATAAAACTAATTGCTAAGTCAGGAATAGAATAAAAACTCTGTAAAAGTGTACCAGCTACTTATCTCAGCTGGGACGGCAAAGCTCCAGTCTCAGAATTGTAACAGTCAGTCGGATGAAAGAAAATTACTTTTGCTTGCAGGCTTGAGGTTGCACAAAATCAACAGTATAAGTACAGCATGGCAGTGAAGGTCTTGAAAAGTCTTGAAGATAACACTGCCAGAGTTTCCAAAATCTTGAAGTAACACGCAAGAGACACGGTCCAAAAATGTCTGACTGCAAGCTGTGCACGTTCCTAATTATATTCATGTGCTTACATAAGAGCATATAAGAACAATCTAGAACGTTTGTTTACTTGCAAATTACTGTTCTAAAACTATCTCTCTTACACAACTAATTGAATTTTCAGAACATTCCAAACATGACTAATTGAATTCAGGGTCGTGGGGTCATGAAGGATAGTGACCTTGAGAATATTCTAGACTAATTAAACTCAGCTCATGATGAGTGTGGGGGAAATGACCTACATAACACGCCCGTCTTCAAAAAAGACAATTATCCAAAGAAAAATCTTTATTTTACAAATTCAAAGTGTGAACAACAATAACATCAAAATACGAGAGAGACAGTCTGTTATTAAATTGTCTCTACCTTTGATATGTCTTATGTCAAGTTTAAACTCCTGAAACATTCAACTCCATCTCAACAATCACATATTTTTGCCTTTAAAATATTACAGAAAAAAACAAGAGGGTTGTGATCACTATAAATCACCATTCTTGCTGATTTGAGGAAGTAACATTAACCTCAAAATGCTGTACAGCTAATATCAAAAATATACACTCATTTTCAAGTGTAGAGTAGTTTCTCTGGGATTTGTTAAATTTTTGTGAAAAGTAGCAAACAGGATGATCTATCCCATGACTCTCTTGCCATTATCCCATTATCTCGTGCAATAAAACAGCACCAGCAACAGTATCACTAGCATCTACAGCAAATTTGAATAGAAAACTAAAATCTGGTGCAGACAAGACAGGAGCACTTTGAAGTATGGCTTTAAGTGTATCAAATGCCTGTTCTGGCATTGTTCTGACCAAAAAAATATTACTTTCTTTTTTAAGTAAGTTTGTCAAAGGCTCAGTCATATTTGGACAGAATGTTCTGTAATAACCAGCCATGCCGAGAAATCACATAAGTTGTCTCATACAATTTTGTATGGGAAAACTTGAAATTGCACTGATTTTGGCATCAACAGGTTTTACCAGTCTCTCAAAGAACTTGTGCATGACCTTGATGTGTTCCTCCCAGGTGTCACTATACAGGACAACATCGTCAATGTAAGCTCCACATCCGTCTCGCCCAGATATGACGTCGTTGATCATCCGTTGGAATGTGGATGGAGAGTTCTTCATTCCAAATGGCATGATCTTGTACTGGATCAATCCGTCTGGTTTAACAAAGGCAGATATTTCACGAGCTCGATCCATCATTAGTAGACCAAATTTCGTCACATACTTCCCACTCGATCGATACAATCATCAACCCTCGGGATTGGGAAAGTGTTTGTCTTTGTTAAAGTGTTCACTTTTCTGTAGTCCGTGCATATACAATAACTATGACCTGATTTTGGCACAGGTATGCAAGGTGAACTCCAGTTACTTTTAATGGGTTCAATAAAGTCATTATCCCGCAGGTATTTGACTTCTTCCTGGAGGAATTTCGTTTCCATTGGATTCAGCCTGTATGGATGTTGTTTTATAGGCTTACTGTCCCCAACGTCAATGTCAGGAGAGATGACGTTTGTCCTCATTGGAACATCTTGAAACAGGTGTTAATATTCGTTGATCAGTTCTTTCACCTTTCATAACTGTTTTTGTTTTCGCCTGTCAGGTGTTATTATGATGTAATTTAAATCAGTCAGTTTCTTAGCAATTACATATGGCCCAAAGTAACGAGCATTGAGTGGTTTTCCAGGAACCGGAAGAAATCAAGAACTTTTTCACCTGATTCAAACTTCCATTTTGAGTTTTTTATCTTATTTGATTTTCATGGACTGCTTAGATGTCTCAAGATTTTCTGTGGCTAGTTCACATGCCTTAGACAGTTTCGTACGAAAATCTAACGCATATTGTAAAATATTCAGACATCATTAACATCTGATAGAAATTTCTCTCTAAGGAGCTTAAGTGGGACACGGATTGTATGTCCAAATACAAGCTCAAATGGCTAAAACCAACAGACTCTTGAATTGACTCTCAAATTGCAAAGAGCAAAAAATGAATTCCTTCATCACGCTGCTTTTCTATGTAAAAACAGCAGGCCCTAATAATGTTTTTTCAAGGTTTGATGAAATTGCTCGAGAGCACCCTGACTTTCTGGGTGATAGGCGGATGACGTATACTGTTTAATGCCAAGCTGATCCTTTATGTGTTAAAAAATTCAAGACATGAAGTTGGAGCCTTGATCGGACTTGACACATTTAAGAAGGCCAAATAAAGTGACAAATTTGACTAAAGCTTTCACTACAGTCTTTGCCTTTATATACTCAGTGGTATGGCTTTTTGGAACCGAGTAGATATACACATTATGGTCAACATGTACTCATTTCCTGATCTTGTTTTTGTAGGGGCCTAACAGTCTATAAATATCCTACTAAATGGTTCTTGAAATGCAGGAATTTGCTGTAAAGGGGTCTTTCAAATGGTCTGATTTGGCTTTCCTACAATTTGACATGCGTGACAAGTTATAAAAAATGTGCTACATCCTGCCTGAGATCAGGCCAATAAAACTGACTGAGAATTTTATGATAAGTATTCCTGACTCTTAAATGACAAGCCCATGGGGTTTTATGGGCAAGGCGTAATATTTCAGCATGATAGGACTTTGGAGCCACAATTTGATGTTAATAGCCAAATCATCATCAACCAAGACATCGGAGGTCTACATTTACGCATGAGAATACCAGATTTTGTATAATAGAAAACACAGCTATCTGAAGTTTTACCTTCACCATCTACCCTGTCAAACAAACACAAAATATATCGGTCTTTGTGTTGTTCTGCAATGAGATTTGATCTAGAAAATGTCTGACTTTGGTCAGCAGAAGTTTCACTTGAAGTTTCAAATCCATGAGGGATAACGCAATTATCTATGTCAAACACCTGACTGTGAAAGGTGCCATTTTGGTCAACACCTGTAACATGATTTTTGAGAATATTTTAATTCTCATGTTTTCTTCGACATGGCTCGAGTAACAGAACATGAAGGAAATAAGTAAGGCATTTCCTCGGTCTTGGCTCTGTATTCTGTTCTAAACTAGGCTTATCAGTCACAAGTTGATTTGTAATGACTGTGTCCGTAGCAAGAGCGTTTCCAAGAAGGAGGTGAATCCCTTCAAAAGGTAAACCAGATATGAACTGAATATGCTCACATGTTTTACAACAGGTTCATTAATAGTAGTGCGCTTCACAGAACAATGAGATATATGTTATCACTATATGTAGCAGGTTTTTTCAACTTCGCACAGTACTCTCAGAGTTTAATAACTAATTACAAAACTATATTTAATATGCCAATGAGCTGTTAATTAACTTGACCACTGCTCAATGCTTTATGGGACAATTAGATATCTATCAGATCAACATTTGTAGCACGTTTTATTTAATTTAATGCTGTAAGTTTAGAGTAATGTCACTAATTACAAAGTTCATTAAATATGCAAATAAACCCTACATTAACTTGACACCGTTCAACGATTCATAGCACAATTAAATATTTATCAAATCAATATCGGTAGCACGTTTCACAAAATTTTGGTGCCAAAATTTCAGAGTTATATACCTATTTACAAAGTTTATTAAATATGCAAATGAACCCTTAATTAACTTTACACTACCAAATGCCTTACAATACAGTTAGATACCTCTCGTATCAGTATGTGCAGCTTTTTTTCATCGCATTGATGCAGTTATTCCTGAGTTATATGACTAATTATCAGACTTCATGAAATATGCAAATGAGCTAATTTTTAACTTGATACTGCTCAATGCTTCTCAGTACAATTTGATATTTATCAGATCAACATCTGTAGCAAGTTTCATCAAATTTAACGCTGTAATTTTGGAGTAGTATCACTAATTACAAAGTTCACTAAATATGCAAATGAACCCTTAATTAACTTTGCACAACTAAATGCTCTACACCACAATTAGATATCTGTCGGATCAGTATGTGCAGCAGATTTCATCACATTTGGTGCATTTATTTTGGAGTTATATCACTAATTACAAAAGTTCATGATATATGCAAATGACCTATTTGTTAACTTGACATTGCCTAATGCTTCTCAGTACAATTATATGTTTATCAGATCAACATCTCTAGCAAGTTTCATCAAATTGAACGCCGTAATTTTGGAGTAATATTTCTAATTACAAAATTCATTAAATATGCAAATGAAACCTTAATTAACTTTGCAAAACTAAATGCTTTACACTACAGTTAGATATCAGTCAGATCAGTATCTGCAGCAGATTTCATCAAATTTGGTGCAGTTATTTTGGAGTTATATCACTAATTAAAAAAGTTCATAATATATGCAAATGACCTATTTGTTAACTTGACATTGCCAAGTGCTTCTAGGTATAATTAGATGTATATCAGATCAATATTAATTGCAAGTAATATCAAGTTCGGTGCAGGAATTTCAGAGGTATCTCACTAATAATAAAAGTTCATTAAATATGCAAATGAGCAGATAATTGACATGACACTCACAGTATCATGATTATGTTCTTAGATTGTCATCTGTGAAAAGTTTCATGAAATTTTGTGCAGTATTTCTTGATATATGTCTACACTGTCATTACCGTCTCCATAGGGAAACCATTGTACGGAAAAAAAAGATATTGCATAACTTCATTAATGTGCAATCCACGCCAACCAAAATCTAATCAGTACTTGCAAGTAGCATATGGTACCTGTGTACCAAATCTGATATGAATCCGTTCAGGCGTTTTTGAGTTATCGTGTAAACAAACAGACGGACACACACACGGACAGACAGACAGACATCGCTATGACATTAGCCAACGTGTTTACAAACGTGAGCTAAAAAGGTCTAATACCTAAAGTCACAGGTCCAGAAACAAAGTCCTAAGACAAATAGACATTATGGGGAGGAACAGGAATAAAGTCATTACAATCTACCCCCTTAGAAAGAACTTTAGAACCTGAAAATGAATTTCTACTCCAGGGTATCTGCCAGCAGAAGAGACTGGGAAGCTTCGGTATCTCTTAAAATTGTTAAAGGGGTAGCGGGAAAAAATCACTAGAAAGTGAAATAAAACCATCGTGAATAAATGGTTCAAAAATACCCATAATGTTATCTTGTGAAGAATTGACCTTGACCTCATTAATTTGGGATAAGCGGGGTTTAACTTCAGAAAATGTGTTACACACATTATTAGACTCTAATTGACATGATGAAGAAATAAAGCCGGTGGGCTTTAAATCCACTTTAACCAGTTTGACCTTCATGTTTTCTTTTCAATTAAAAACAATCTGATATTAAATGGCCGTCTTTCTTGCAAGTAGTACAAGAAAGTGTACAAAACTATTTGCCAGAAGGGGATTGAGACTTTTGATCTGATGATGTGGAATTGTTACTTGAACTTTGCGAACTGTTATCATTTGACTTTCCTTTGAGGAATTCTTGGGTGAAAAGGAGCAGTTAAATATCCCTGCATTGTTTTGGTACGAAAAGGACTGAGATGGTTTGCTGAGAAATGAATATTTACGGGTCCATGAATAATCATCGGCCAAACGTGCAGCAACCTATAATGAAATTGATAAACGTCTTGATGTCACTTTTAATGCACCTTTTAAATTCCTCAATCAAAACGAGTTGTCGAAATTTCTCGTAAATCTGACTGACCTTTACAGAAGAACAACGATCAAACAGTTGTTCTTTTGTTCGAGCGAATTCAATATAAGTTTGGTCCTCCGCTTTCTCACAATCCCTAAATTTCTGACAGTAAGCCTCAGGCAACAACTCATAGCCCTTGATAATTAATTCAGAATAATTAACACAGAATCATAATTTGAAGCCTGCTCTACTGACAACTGAATGTAGATTTCTCTGGCTTTATTTATGTCAGTTGAGACGGCAAAGCTCCAGTCTCAGAATTGTAACAGTCAGTCGAATGAATGAACAGTCCTTCGGCTTGCAGGTTTGAAGATGCACAAAGTCCACAGTATAAATCCTATAATACTGCTGGAGTTTCCAAAATCTTGAAGTAACACGGAAGAGACACAATCCCAAAATGTCTGACTGCATGGTGTGCACGTCCCTATTTATAGTCATGTGATTACATAACAGTATATTAGAACAATCTCGAACGTTTATTGACATGCTAATTACTGTTCTGAAATTGTCTCTTTTACACAACTAATTAAATTTCCAGGACATTCCAAACATGACTAATTGAATTCAGGGTCGTGAGGTCATGAAGGAAAGTGACCTTGAGAATGTTCTAGACTAGTTAAACTCAGGTCATGATGAGTGTAGGGGAAAAATAACCTACATAACACATAAACTTGGCCTTCTTTTTCGACGGCGACTCATCGATCTTAAAATGGAATAAATGTCAACATCAAGCGTGGTGAGGGCATAAAAATTGTCTCCTTCTTGTGAACGCCCTCACCGAAGGTGTCTCTATTGGTTGATTGAAACGAAAAGAACATAGACAGCAGCTGTCCGATGTTTGTGTCCGCCATTGCTTGCTTAATGATTGTTCTCCAGCCCAGTGAGTATCTCTTACGGCGCTTGATCTGATCCAAATTTATACCTTATTGATTGATTTGTAAACGTGAGATTTATTTATTTATTTATTTTATCAGGGACACAAATAATGCAAAGATCCAAATGCAATTACCATGAGAAAAAGAAAACAAACGCAAAAATAATGCAAATACAATATTTGCATCAGAGCAATGAAAATAATACTAAAATCACACACACACACTATCTAGTGAGGACTAAAATGTAGTTCTTCAAGAACTAATCTAGTCCTTGGCCCGGACAACAAATTTACATCACAAATAGATTGAAAGAGTTTAAATACGTTCTAAAGGTAGATAAAGTAAAAATGAAGGAAATGGTAAATTATTACATACAAAATTGAGATATCTTCAGTAAAAATCGAATAACAGTCACCAGGTAAAATGAGTATTGGACTCTGCTAAGTAAGACAGCCTTTAGGGCCGGTTTAAATTAGTTTCTAGACCTTCTTGACTTTTTGAAAACGGGGATAACATTCCAGTATTTTGCGATCAAACATGTAACGCTGCTTTTGTTCTGTATGAGGTAACTTCTGGATACATAAAATTATCTTCTTTACAGACTCATTAAAATGTGAATGAGAAGCAGAAGAGGCGTACCGATCAATTGAATGTGCATAGTGATTAATATTAAAAATAAAAAAGAAATTTAAATTTCTGATATTGCTCAATTTATATATATATCAAGAATACAAGGTCGATTTAATAAAGGTGCACAAGGTTCATAGAACTTTGAAAAAATATAAGTAAAGGTACAATCTTCTTTTGAAGTTTAAGAAGTGGGTCAACCAAACTTTTGAAAAAATTACCCAAAATTTCAATAAATTAACTTATATGAGGCAATAATAATAAAGTGATGTACAATTAAATCATAACGGATGTATATAGTGAAAATATACCAACTTGTGAGCTGAGTTTCGTAATGATCTCGTTGATATGGTATTTCCATGAAAGAGAAGAATTGAGAGCGACACAAAGATATAAAGCAAGAGGTGTCAGTTATCGGTATACAGTCAATAAGCATGTCAACTTCAATGGACACATGTTGATGTAGCGATTTGAAAACCAAATAGGCTGTACACCAATCGAAAACTTTATTAATTTCAAAGGTAAAAAATTAAGATGTGTAGATTTAACTGAATAAAAAAGACTTGTGTCAACAGCAAATAATCTTAACCGGAAAATAGTGGAATATTTGTTGATGTCATTAATATAGATTAGAAAAAGAAGTGGCCCAAAAATAGAGTCTTGGGGGACTCCACATGAAATATGCGGCATATCTGAGGAGCAATCATGCATGTATACGGATTGACGCCTGTTATGCAGATAAAATTTAAATAACCGATTTAAAATTTCAAATTCAAAATTTTAGATTTAAAATTCAATTAATAGTTTTCCAAGTTCTGTTCTTTTTGTGAGCAGAAGAAGTTAGTCTTCTATGAAAATAGAACCTTTTAGCATGTTTCACTACTTTCATTAACATATTTCGATATTGTTTATTATTATTATTAATATTATTATTATTATTATTATTATTATTATTATTATTATTATTATTATTAAAACGTAATCTATGGAATTGAGTGTTCATTGTGCGGGCTCATTTATGTTGGTGAAACAGGAAACAGCTTACGATCTAGAATGAACGGACATCGCAGTGGAGTGAATCGATCTTTGGATGTGCAACTTTATAAGCATTTTAACCAGGACGATCACTCCACTTTGTCTATGCGTGTCCGTATTCTTGAAAAAATATACCATCCAACCAACAGCCCCACACTTAGTTCACCATTCCGTAGACAGAGAGAATACCACTGGATTAGACAGGTAGGTACCGCAGTGCCTTATGGTTGTAATGACAACATCAAAGATATAGGCAATCTCTCAAGTCCTGGTTGTTCAGAAGTGAATGTGATGGGCCTATTTGAGTCTTCTGTCCGTAGAAGACGTAGTCATGGACATAGGCGTTACCATCGGCCTAAATTGGATACATCAGCTACATCCAATTGCCATGACAAATTTCATGAACTGCTTCTTTTATTGCAGAAGCCTTTAGGTCTCAATCACATTCGTACTTCATTATTTGCTCTTTCCATCAAGGACTTGAGAAGGTTGCATGTCTATGCATTGGGATTGTCTCTGACAGATCCGAACAAACAACCGTACAGACTGGTTAGTATTATTGCTGACATTGCACTATACAGACTATACAAGCCTGTTCGTGCTGAACCTATGACTGATGATCA
>LD348963.1:50917-85111 GCA_001465055.1 Ptychodera flava | reverse complement strand
TACATCAATTAATAATTCTTTAATAGGAATTAGGGAAAAAGTAACATTTTCAATCCCAAAATAGTTACCATGGCAACTCGAAACATTAAAATAAGTCTGGCATTTGTTCTCTGTTCTCTGACCCGAACTTCCCAACTAGATAATTTTCATATCACTCAAAGTAACTTTTCATGGGATATTAGAAAAACTGAAATTTTCAACACCTAAAATGGTTACCATGGAAAATGGGGCAGTGAAATCGATATCATATTTGGTCTTTTCGACCCAAAATACCCTTATGGTGAAATTTTCACGGAAATTGAACCTATTATTATTCATGTTATTATTTCTATATAATACTTTATTATTAATTACACTTTATTAACAGAGGGTAGTCTGAGTTACAAAATAAATATTGTAATTTACATCAGAGCCCTCAAAGTAAAGGGAAAAAGGAATAAATACAAAAAAAGCAAATTTTTACGCAGTAAGAATACATGACAAGTCTCAAAAAGGCTGAATAATACGGAACTCTAGTCCAGTGAGGAGCCTTCGTTAGTAAATTTAGTGTGTAGAAAGTTACGTAAATGAACTTTGAACTGTGCAAGACTTTCCGTATTTCTTATGGAAGAGGGAATATTATTCCAAAGGCTCGCTGCACGATACGCAAACGATCTTTGTCCAGCTGCTGTTTTGAAAGAAGGAACATACAAATTACCATTGCTAGCACATCGAGTGTTAAAATGATACATCTCAGATACGTAAGAAAACACATTTAAATAATCGGGCGCAAGACCATGTAGTATTCTAAAGGTTTGAACTGCAATAAAATAGTCAATTCTGAAGTCTATAGGCAGCCAGTGGAGAGTTGTCAGAAGAGAACGTGAAGAAAATGTTACATCAACTCCTAAAATTACTCTACCAGCTCTTTTCTGAAGTTTATAAATTCGTTGCAAATTGGTTTTCGAAGTGTTACCCCAAACTGTACAACAATAGTCAATCACAGAAAGAAAAATGGCATTGTAAACTAACATAAGGGTGTTCAAAGGTGTCAAAGGTCGCAGTTTTCTTAGTACTCCTATCCGCATGGACAGTTTCTTACACAAGTTGTCTATATGTGCATCCCAAGTTAGAGTACTGTCAATCTCGATTCCAAGAAGGGAGTGAGTAGATACATTAGAAATGCCTGTGCACCTGTGAGTTTGGCTAACCCGTTTTTTTTGGAAAAAAGCCTGTGGTTATTTCTTATAGAAATGATTAATCTCTTACCTAGCCAGGGTTTATTTAATGACTAACATCTAGAGTAACTCCGTTTAATTTGAGTATGTTTCATTGTTATACCATGAATTATCTGATAGATAGAATCATAAGCCTCATTTGCATCAGAACAATCTAAAACTAGTTGCCATGAAATATTAGCGTAGTAAGCTTTAAAAGAAGCAAAGCAAAAAGAATGAAAATCATATTTTTCTTGTTACTCTTAACATGACGCAAATCATTTAAATCTGTTTGGAGTGTACCAGCTTCAATGAAGAAATCGTTTAAATTAACAAGACAATGTTCGATGATGGTAGAAGAACTATCTGTGATTGAGTTTGGGCCGAGTTCGAACTATCTGTGATTCAAGTTCGATTGCCTGTAGTGATTGCTACTTAGAACTGTTGTATATGCAGTACTTACACTGTTGAAAAAAAGCGGTGTTGATGTTTATATCGACAATAAGTCTGTCATGGCTTTTTGCATGTTTCTAAGGCATTCGTCAAAGCTTTCTAAAAATCTTGAGCAGGTGTATTTTGTTTACAGTAAATGATGCCAAGAGCCATTTTTTGTTTTACAACAATGTTTTAATAAACAATTGCTCGCAGAAGCTGAGGGCATAATTGTCACGAAAAAATTGCCATAACCATTTTTAAGCTGCGTGTTTATATAGATGTTTTGATTTGTTCCTTCAAGCCAGCTATGCTGAAATCCGACAACCTTTTTGTTTTTTAGGTTCTTCTTAGTTGTGTACACTTTGTTCCGGACACTTATTCTTGTAAAACGGACGATCATCCCCAGTGTTTGTTGGTTTCGCTATGCTGGAAGTCGATGACCAAAGTTAGTATCATTTTCGGTCACAGATATTCCTACTTCTTCCGCTTCTTTCATAACGACCAGATCCTGTGTTTTTGTCTGTGGTTTATGGTATTCCATGCCAGTTTAAATTATTGAGACGCGTGTAATGCTGTAAAGACTCAATTTCTCTTTCTGCTGTATTTGATTTACAGAGTGGTATTTGGAATTGACTCAGTAGCTGTTTGATTTTAAGTTCGATTGTTTACATTTGTTGCCAATAATCATAAAAAGATGAGTTCATGTAATTTAAAGATTTCTGAAGTTTGTGAAGGTGGCGGTCATATCGGGTATCTTATGGACGTTTTTACATGGTGACGCAAGTCTTTTTTTTGATACTTTCACTTGACAGTATGTTGTCAATTAGGAAATATAGCATTTGAATCACCTCAACGTTACTGTATTTGAGTTTGGCATCGCTGTTGTTGGTGAAATAGCCTAAGTTGCGCTTGATGGCAATGTATTCAAACCTACGACTACCATTCTTGTGAAAGAAGGCTTTCTTCACGAGAGATGAATGTACCATTCTGAAGTATTTTCATATTGTCTGTCATCTGTTAATTGGCTTTGTGTAAAGTTAATACAGCTGACTAATCCCCCACACCCCTTACATCCAATTTCTTTGGAGTTGTGTCCATAAATAAGCTTGCTATCCCACAGCTAGCAGAATATGAGCACTAATTCGTCCCAGAATTTATCCATCGTTGTAGTATATTATCTGATTACATTATTGAAGTACGAGGACTTATCTTGAGATGAATGGGTAAACCTAGTAATATGATGTGTGTAATATGATAAGGCAATGGCGAAAATCGGTCAACTTATATTTGTTATGATTACTGTCAAAATAAATCAAATTGGGCATCCCCTGTAGTTCAGTCACCCTGCCTGCAGTTATGCTTTCCAATATATGTTAAATACTACGGACTTATTTTTTACTCGTTTCATCCCATGACAGAGTAAACAGCTAAAAATTCTATAGTCAATTGTAATAAGACACAACATAGAGATGATCATTTGGATTGAAAGCAACACAGGTGAACCCTTTACTGTTAATTTTAACCTAGCATTGACAGGATGCACCTTACTAAAATAAGATTGCTATAGCGCACATTTTTAAATTCATGGTATAATACAACAATGGTGAATAATGTACTAAAATATCAAGGTTACGGCGAACAGAAGAAGACCTAATCAATACGTCCAGGTAACTACAATATCTATACCTCAATAAAGCAATCAGGATACAGCAAAAATTCAATTTTGAAAAACACGTCTGCTGACAAGTCTGTTTATCTAACACTGGCTAATGATGTTAAAGTCTTTTGTAGTAGTACAGGTAATTTCGCTGACCTCGTTGGTTTTTTCAAAAAGGCCTGAAGACAACACCATGGTAAAAAGTACCATGAGTCCAAAACGAGCAGATTTTATTAAGTCACTAAGTACATAGCTCAATCAGATGCTATCAATGTGACTGGAAATTATATTACAAGCGGCGCAGGTGATTATATACAGGAGAAAACCTCAGACTAAGACAAATACTTACCATTCATGATTCAAAAGAAATGTCAAAAGGTCATCTATGACATTGCAAACAGACATTGCTCAATTTCAATGTCATTGAGACAGGTCACAGCAAGCATGAGTTCATATAAATATATGTATAACAGATCAAAATGGAGATATAGTCAATTTCAACAACTGGCGCTTTGGCTTTGGTATAGAACTGCTATAATAGCAAACCTGTAGTGAAGCTAGCAAAGCACAAAGCATCCCAAAATAATCCGCCGGCAATATAGATCATTTAATATTTTTTCTGTTCAGGGCTGGGTTGATAATAATCTGAGAATTTTATAGCAGACGCTGACGCAGTTGATTTCACAGTCGCCAATGCTGCTTGGAGGATTTCAACATCTTGTATCTTTTAATTCGGCACCCGTGTGTGCATCTTTAGCTTGATTCTGTCTTTCCAAATCAGCCTTAAGTAATATTTTCTCTTACCATACATCCTTTCATGTTCAAATATTTCAAGGGCCTTATCATGTCGAATTTTCTCATCAATCAGAGCTCTGCCACTCACACTTAGTTTTTGTCCAATTATGTTTCCAACCGTGAATGTTGTTGCATTTAATTCAGCTCCGAGAATTATTATTCCTACTGCTGCAGCCATAAATTAATGTATAAACATTACAAAGTATAAGTTTCTGAGGGAATAATATATATCTTTTCAAGGACATCTTTAGTTGCTACCACAGCAGCTGTCATTCCCCCAATACTGCTAATAGAGTGAGATTTAGCCGGCTTGGATCACCCACCTTCATTTTCAAAAATGTGCTAGTGATTATTAGAAATCTAATTGTAAGGCAACTGTTTTAGTACCCTTATTTGGTGCTTGTTGTGTATATAATAGTATTAGAAACATAAAAAAAATTGCTTATTCATCATATGCAATGCAGAGGGTGCTTTGCTAAGCTCTGGCATGGGTAGAGATCTAACAGACTTTTCTTGCATCTCAGATGAGACGCTTTCTTGTGGATAAATATGCAGGTCTCTGTCCTGCCCCAAATACATTCCTAATGCAGTTAGTGTAACTCCTATAAAACCTAAAACATAATCAAAATTATTATACCACTGACTGTGTGCTGTCGCACTCTGAAAGACTAATCTGTTGCAACGCGTAGCTGTCATAGACACCTGCCATTGTCTTTGCTTTCTTCAGTTTGTTCTGTCAGTTCCATCCTGCCAATTTCTTCCTGGCCGCCACTCTCCCCGGTAGTTTCTTTGGTAATGTAATTTTCTCTGTCTTGCTTCATCGGTTCCATCGGACCTATTAGCAGCATGGCTTTTCAGTTTGCAGAATGGCTATTAGCGAGGCTGTTTGTGGAGTGGCTATTTGCGAATCTGTTTGCAAAGCTGAATCCATTGCTTTCAGGTATTACATTATATATTTTTAAAAGTTTACATGTTTTCCCGTTATTAAGCCAATGAAAACTAGATGAGGCAGGGGTCCCATGTGTAGGCTGTATGTCCTGTTATTTTCTTGATTTTTACTGTTTCATCTGTCCACTGATGGTGTTAACTACACAATACCATTTTTTGGAAAGAAAAACATACGCTGCCCTGCAAAGATAGACCCCACTATTTCTTACAAAATGATGGAACAGAGGGACAACACAAAGTTTTGTCCCTCAAAAAGAAGACTATTGTTCAACACAGGCTGGTAGCCTCGAAGCATATGTTTATTACATCGTTGGTGCACAAGCCAATATTCATAGTACTATAATAGGCAGAGCACAGCAAGTAAGAAAAGAATTTGGCGTTCTCCTCGAAGATGAAATTCCTAATACCGACAAAGTAGTCAGTTATCGGCGATACCAAGAAACAACTAGAAAGTATTTGCAAGCAAAAGCGAAGTTACAAAGACCAGCAGAGCAGCGGAAGAAAAGATGACGAAAATTGGTGCAGAATGAAAGAGTGCTTGGGATTTCAATATGCAAGCACGTACCTATAGTGAGAGCTGATAGCGGTACAATAGAATACAACTAAAAGCAAGGCAGTCCAGGGAATTACAGTACACAGATTGCAAATGCCTACATGTACGGTTAAAATGCAACAGATACATACAGGGGTGATAAAGCATAGAAATGTATATCAGTCTGAGACGAGGGGAGACATCCGACCTAGGCCATTGATCTTTGAAAACCGAGGCCACATGGCTACCCACTCAGCTCCTGACAATCAACAAATACATGGATACCATTACAGTTGGTAAAACTGCTCAGATCAAAGAAACCATTAAAAGATGTAGAACAATGAGACATCGAAGTTTCCGTGAAAGCATCGCTAGGAAAATACTACATTTTTTCAGTACGTTTATCAGGGTTCTCTGACCCTGCTCACCGCCGGTACTAAGAAGTGTCCCACTGATGTCGTATCCGCTATTGCGTTTACAGTATTTTTATTCTCGCACGCAGTCTGGATGTTCATTCTCTTCACATGCATTTTCATTTGATTAAAAGCAATGAACGCTTTATCTGTTAAGAGTTTTTACCATTGACTAAAACAATTTTCATTCAATTTGCTATGTCGCTGTTATCACAAGATACTGACCGTTTGATCTTGGAAAGTTGAGTTGCTTTTACGTGAAGCCAAATCATGCCGGTATGCACGTGCTGTGACAGACAGTTCACGTTCACTATGCTATGCCATGCCACGCTGTGGATAGGCAGCATACATGTCTTTGTTGCAAGTTTACTTTTCAGAATTTTCATCAAATTGCAACTTCTGTATCTAGGGATTGTGTAATCAGTTTGATTTGAAATATTTCGTCAATTAAGAGCGGAAATCGTCGCTGACTTTTGCTGTCCTTTGGCTATGATTGTATATCAATTTTTTCGGTCCTTTTATACATACAATCGCCGCCGGTACCACGATCATTCATACAAATTGAAAGGAGTAATAACTAGTGACATTGTAAAACAAAGAAGCTACAAATAATCTGTCGTCCTTTCATGTGATCGTATGGAAGTTAACCAGTCCGTGCCATTGTGAACATTTTGCCACTGAATCTCATAGCAACCGGGTAACAATAGCGTCGTGTGAGATCGAAAGCGTGTCCAGCTTGAAAGAGCGTCGTTGGCCGTGACACTGTTCTGGACTTGGGAGAACCCTGTTAATGCCTCGTATATGTATACAAATATCTTCGGCAAAACTTATAATAAGTATATAAAACAAATCTTCAAAATGCGATCGTTCTCCGAAACGTCACAATATTTATGGTCGCTAAGCTTGAATCATCGCAAAGCAAAAACTCAATATGATCACCAAGACCAGTCTAAACCATATGGAAGGCGTATAACGTAACAGTATAGCGCCACGTACGGCGAGTATTTCGAGAAAAATAAAAAGCAAAAAAGCAACAAAAAACAAAGCGAAAGAAAGCTAGAATTATCAATATCTGAACGCTATGCAAAATAAAAAACAAAGAAGTAAACAAACAAGAAATGCCCGTAAAACCCGTCCGAGCTGAGCGATGACGTCATAAGCGTGTCGCAATGCATTCTGGGTAATGAAGGTAAAATTTGTGTATAGCATGTTCTATGGTAGTAATACGAGAGAAAGAAAGAAAGAAAGTAAGAAAGAAGGAAAGTGAGCAAAACCTCACAGTTCCAGAGCTGATCTCTGGAACTAATAAAAATACAGGTGTATAACTTGATATGGCTATTTCGCCTCATTTACTTATCTTGCCGTCTGAAATGGTCATTGTTTTGGTTCTAGTGATTGCAGTTTACAATAATGAATTGCAATATGCAACAGAAGCTGTGGTACTTAGGGTAAATGGAGATATAAATACAGAAATCAAAGATAGTGCCAACCATGAGGCATCAATGGAAGGGGATGCCAAGGTTGTACAGTGGCAGGAACTGGTTGCTGTGATGGCTGTCACAGACATGACTGTCGCAGACATTGAGACCCTCGGCACGGAAATGAATGCAGTCACACGGGCTGTCATGGAACATGCTGTCACATTCATGAATATGCCAAAATTGATTTCTTATCTTTAGCCGTATTCATTTGATTTATGTACAGTTTATAATTAAAATGTTATGGGCTCTCCCCCTCTAACTGCCATTCAACGTGATTATAACTGTGCTGACTAACTGTGACAAAACAATCTTCAAAGCTGGTACTCATCGGACCATACTTAGGGGAATTTGAATATGTACTTTTCATTTGTCAGACATTCATGAACAACAAAACATATAATAAAACATTTTTATTCAAGGCCCTGCAGTAACACTCTCATAATCCACGATGACTGCGCATCACCCGAGACATAAAGAAGCACAGTGATGTTTTAGTTAAACTTGATTTCAGTGCCAGACATGATGGATTATCTGTCCGGGTTCTGACTCAACAGTATTCAAGTGTACGTAGACTCTTCAGGTAAAATATACAAATGTTAGTACGTTTTCACACACCGAGCAAAACAGACAATACTATCATAAAAGAATATCAAATGGAGATACCTGGCAAGAGGTCTCAAACATGATTAGACAATTGAAAAAGTTACCATTCAGTAAGCTTGTCTTTTGTTTACGTCGCTAGTATGATATATTTTTGTAAAGATATATAGCTATTATAATCATGGAACATAGTCTAAGAGAATTATACTACAACCCAAGAACTGGTTTTCAGGCCACACAAAAACTATAAGAGATAGCATGCAATGTTGGGCTGAAAGTAACTAAGAAAGGTACAGGACTGGTTAAACTAAGCCAATGTACAAGATAAACAAACCCCTTTTCAAAAGTAAAGTATTCACAGGGGTGTTGGTGGCGTGTCTTCATATCCTAAGTGGACGATCAGCGGCAGAATGACCTCATGGAAAATGATTCCATTCGCAAAAGTTCGATATATGACCACTGTAATCGATGTACTCACTAAATATGCATCGGCTAGGCCGATAAAGTAAAAAACGGCAGGTGACACTCTGGGGGTGCTAAAAGACATAATTCATGAAAGTGGCCACAAACCTGACAGACTTCAGACAAATGAGGGTCGGAAATTAACCAACACGAAAATGCAGAAAGTGGCTTGAGGAGTCGGATCATTGGTTTCACACATACAGTGACAAAAAGCCAGCATTGTGGTTACGATTCAAATACACTTTTGAAGACCCTAATGCGAAAACACTTTTTATAAATACACCACCGCTAAGTTGAGGGAAAGAGAGGAGGGTTTATTGCAAAAAGAAGAACGGAAACACCGACAAAGTATAGAATAAAGCACAAAATGAGACGGCAAATATAAAGCAGTAAAGGGCATGGAACTAGTGCCCTCGCAGATCTCAAACTAAGTACTATCAAAACTTACAATACAAAACAGTCAAACTAGAAGTAGCTAACTAACCTACAATAAAATATGAGAAAAATATATGGGAGAGGGCTCCTTCATATCAAGCAACAGAGCAAAGGTCATTGGTGACCTTTAGGTCAAGGTCTGAATGACCTTGATGATGAATCCATCCTGAGAGGCTGAAATCTGGGAAAGAGTGAAATTCCCAAGAAATTGGGGTAAGGATGGAATCCAAAGCCCAAACGAAGGAAGTATGACTGAAGTGACCCCCAAAAGATGGGAAGAAATTGAGAATGATGTTAGTAAAGGGGTTCTCGCACCCAGGGGATCACCATGGTGGTGATATGGCCAGGGGGGAGGGGGTCCTAGGGGACAGGTAATCTGTACGAGCCCCCCAAAAGAAACATGATGGAACAAAGACGAGGTTCTCGCGCCCAAGGGATCACTGCAGTGGTGATACGGCTTGGGGGAGGGGGTCCTGGGGGAAAGGTAAACTGTGCGAGCCCAGGTGGAAAATACTATGAAGACAGGGTGTCTCGCGCCCAAGGGATCGCCATAGTGGTGATAGGGCTGGAGGAGGGGGTCCTGGGGGAAAGGTAAACTGTGCGAGCCCAGGTGGAAAATAGTATGAAGACAGGGTGTCTCGCGCCCAAGGGATTGCCATAGTGGTGATACGGCTTGGGGGAGGGGGTCCTGGGGGACAGGTAAGCTGTACGAGCCCAGGTGGAAACTGAAGTTACGTGTAGGAACAGTAAAAAGATGAAAACATCAGAATGACGAAACGCAGACATGAAACACTGCAAAACGTGTAAACGTGTGAGTCTGTTAATGCGGTGAAATAAGGCAGACTTGAAGTGACGACATAGACCGTAGTAGATTTGGTGTTTGAGTGTTCACACAGTATTAAAGGAGGCTAGCCATTGAAAATCGTAACGCAGGGAAATTTGTGATGTTCTTATGTACATGTAAAGTCGGTAACAGTTGCTAGACCATCTACCTAAAAGGTGGTCTGGGATTTCCATGAGGAGCAGCAGTGAACGGATCAGGTAAAGCGGAATGTCGCTGTTAACTGGAAAAATGTCTCAGCATGCGAAACAAAGCCTCTTCAATGGCCTGTTGCTGGTCGAACAAAGTGGGAAGTCCATGACAACGTTAAATGTCAGTTCTTTCGAAGCATCAATGAGGAAACTGATGTGGGATAAAAGTGGCAGTTATGAGACATTACTAGAAAACTGTAATACTGCTAAATTGCAAAGGAAGAAGTTGTAGTCCTTTGCTTGAAAGTGAAAGTGTTCTGAAAGAAAGCATGTTCCTCCAGTCACACTGATGTGAAATGTACAATCAACAAAAAGTCAAAGTGCTGATGTAATGCCATAATGTGGTTCGTAGTAAGGTATCCGTGTGTCTGCTGACCGAAATGTTGTATGGACAGTGAGTTCGCTAGTACGTAGACATCGAGCTAATCAGGCTCCATGATAAAGTTCAGGCACTGGCTTATTGCAGGGGCGCTGGTACGAGCATGCCCAATGGGTTGCAGACGCTAGCAAATGTTTTTGTTTTCGTATGTTTTCCCTGGAATGTTTGTTAGATTTTCGACGAGTGCAGCTGCAGGGTTTGGCTTCCAGGGAGTGGCACAGTACTTTGAAACAGTGCATAAAATGACCGGTCGTTCTCGATCTCCAGCTGTAGTTTGTTGGTTCTTTCTTGTGGCACCGCAGCGTAATCCTAGGTAGGAGTAAGAGGAGATCATCGGGTGACATCCAGCAGCTGCGCTTGGTGACACATAACTGACAGGTGAAAACTGGTCTGTAACATCCAATAGGTAGCTGGGAGCAGGTTATGTCCGATTGGGTGATACAACTGTTAAGTACGCCACAGATAGGTTGTTTTACAGCGAGTTAGCCTTCAGCTTCCGCATATGTATGCTCTGAATTTATTTGCAAGTCTGACTTGATTGTTTGCGAATGCAGGAGTGTCATGTTGATACGCATCTAACTCTCGGTTATCAGTCTGAAAGTGCATCACGTAGAGGTAGCCTTGAGCTGCCGCATATTCACATGCTCGGAGAAATTGCTAGTTATTGTTGATTGACGGCATAAACTGAGTCTTGACTCAATTGAGTCTTGAATTGAAACAACCTTGTTCTGCTTTTCAGTCAAATAGGAAGTGAAGCCGTGTGTAGATCGTTGTGAACTGCTGATCGGAAGAACTCGTTAGTATGCTTGAAATTATGCACATGTTACTTAATGGTCGCCTGTGATCTTTGCTCGACATAAAGTTAGTGACGCTGTGGCAACTTGACACCATGGACGCCGCCATCTTTGGTCCTAAGACTGAGTTTGTTTTGATGTCACAGGGTCAAAGTCCATTGTTTCCCCTGTGCAGCTGGCTTTCCTATGACGGGCTACGCACGACTAATTACTATTCTTAATACCGTGTACGTGATAGGAACTGTTTACTGTACTGAATCGGAAACCGATACAGTCGTCGGTCAGTCAACTGATCCTCTTCTCGATTCTTGCTGGACATTGGTGTCGCGTGATAAGATGTATGTGATAGGAACTGTTACATCAAGTTTGGTGAGATTTCTCGGCCCGCCACCAAAACAGGCAGGTAGACCGAGTCTGGAGTCAATGTAGTATACTATGAACGTCGTTGCGTTTGCTTCTTGACTGCTTCTGGCTGTTGTGTCCTGTTGATTCGCAGTCATCTGGATAATGCTTATGAAATTCTTGCGAAGGTCGGATGGGTACGTTGAGTCTGATTGAGAAGTCCGATGAGGCAGAAAAGCCAGGCTCGACATAGGCCAGTAAACCATCGCCATGGGCGGTATGGGCCCAGCAAAGTCAGGTACTTGTAGTCAGCCTGTAACTTGTCCAACGTACAGACGAGCTGGAATATGTCTGAAATTAGGCAGAGTAAATTTAAGAGTCCGATGCCTTATTGTTGAACTCAAAGACGTGCCAAAATCTTACTCAACGTCTTCGGTCAGTGGTCAGCCTGCAGCTGTTCCGATGTGCGGTAGTAGGTTTCAAAATAGTGCAAACGCTAGACGAGTGGGAACATGCCAGATATTTATGCAGGGAAAATAAAAGAGTCCGGTGACTTATGGTTTGAACTGGAGGATGTGACAAAGTCGATGGAGCCTTCATGAGCGTCGTCTTTTTGCCTGGCAATGGCATGTATGTTCATTCATGTACGCACGGAAATATACTGTGGTCGTCGACTTGAAGGTGCAGGTTGAATAAGCAGCAGAAGTCCGTCACTTGAACCTTAGCCGGGGATGAGTAAACAGGCAAGATTCGCATCCTTACCTGCCAGGATATCGCGACAAATCGCTGGAGACACCATTTTGATATGTGGTAGACTTTCTGGATTCGTACCACGGGTCCGTAGCAAGTTGTTGGGTGATGATGAGGAGGGGATGACATTGACGTTGTTAGAACGCAGGGCACCGCCATCTTGGATTGTGTTGTACACGTTCTGGAGTGGAACTTCTGGAAGTGACATCAGAGAGTTCATAGGTGACTCAGTGGTCGCTGGCCGAAGTTGCTGTTGCAGGATATTTGATAGCGTGTTGACCACGTCTTGCAGCTGCGTAAACATGGCAGTTCTTACATAACTCGTCTTGGTACTGTTGGCTTGGGACGCTGCCCGCCAAAAAGCTGGCAGAAGGAACAATTTGTGACAATGGAACTTTGGAAGGAGACCTGGGTCCGAACTCAGTTTGAATGCCAGGACCGTCACTCGCCTGACGCCGATCAGAAGGATTGTGAGTAATACGTGTAGTGCTCCGTATTCACAGCTAGAGTATCCAACGTTGCACTTGCAGCGGAGTGGGACAGGGATCGATTAGTGGCCGGCCTTATGTAGGGCTGAGTGCGGGGTCTCTAAGCAGACTGAGCATTAGGACACTGAGAATTCTTGGCTGTCTTTTGACGTCCTTTGGCCGTCATGGTTGTTCGAAGGAAGCAATCGTAAACGATTCCGGACGTAGAGTAATTGGCCGAGCTGGTATGGCATGAACCAAGCGACTGAATGAATGAATGAATGAATGGGAGCGATGAGACAAAGGCTTGATGATGTAGTGTCGAGTGCAAACGTGGTTGATTGGCTGGGAAGGAGGATTGATAACGGTCATGGGTAGAAGAGCTGATTGGCTAAGGGGACCACGATGAGGATGTAAGGAAGGCAGATAGCTAGGTGTAATCACAAAACACATCTGTGATAAAACACAGATTCCACTATATACAAAGAGACACATCAGTGGGTAGATCCCTCTTTTGTAACACAACTTCTTGAGTACTTCAACAAAACCGTTAATTGAAGTATCAAAATGAAACCCATCGATGTAACAGAGGACAATGATTGTGAGGCATTTTATACATTATTCGGTCATGGGATGGCGGCTGGAACCGCGAACGGGAATCCTGTTTTCAAGCCAGGAGAACGGGTCCAAATTAGTAATTACAAGGGCATTTTCAAGAAAGTTTTTTTTTTTACCAAACTGGACAGAGGAGAACACTATTGTTACAAAAGGTGTCTACTCAGCTGAACTTGGAAAGCCGCCCATTTACAAGATAAAATACCTTAATTGAGAGGAAATACTTAGCATTTCATATGCTGATTAAATGCAGAGGATTATTTTAGGTAGCAGCACTGATACCAATGGAGAGCTGTATAGAGTTGTATAGATGAAATCACATTAACAGCTAAGTCATACCTAAGCTTCTTATTTCCTCATTAGATACTTTGCTACCAAGTAAGTAAATTGAGTGACATGAGGTAAAAAAGTGTAAATAATGGCTGATGTGCTGCCACTATCTGAATGGCTCTGACAAGTAGGCTAGGACACACCCTCTCTGTCACTTGAATGACACTATCACAAAGAAGAGTTACATTGGCAGGCTGTGTGCAAAAAACACAAGTAAATTGTTTATGTCTTGAAAGAAAACAAAGCCATATATCATAGTATCTGTATGTAAAAAACACAGATAAATTGTCTGAAAACAAATAAAGCTATGAATCAAAGTAATTTTAACATACATGTAACTTTACCCAAACCTTCAAACATTGTTGAAATAGCACGGTTTGCTATTCACGCACTAAATTAATGTGTGTATTGTGCCTGTTGTTGCTGTTACTATAACTTCAAACTTTTAAACATATTATACTGGCAAGACAGAACACATAATACATTAGTTATGTGCAGGATATCCAGCGCTGGAAAAGAATATTTAATATTAGGCCAGGAAGAAAAAATAAATTGTTCATCGGAATCGCCGCTTCTACTTTGGCATATTTGGAATTTTTTTTTTTTTTGATCGCGGCAAATTCTTACTTCCGCATTACAAATATTTTTAGTACAACCGCTGGTGGCGCCCTACACTTTGTCGGGTTTTCGCGGGCACGGGATTTTGAATGTGTTTGGACTTTAATAGTTGACCGCCAACACGTTGTTGTGACGTCTGAATTTGACGAATCACGGCAAAAAGTGGGTCGATTTGGCCAGAAATTTCCTTGCTTTGTAAAGGTTAGTACATGTCACATCATGAGTATTAATTTGATCTCCAACATTCGACGTGATGGCCAACAGTTAGTTCCAAAGACGCTATTCAGTGTTTGTCCTGATATTACGTTCAGCGATTTGTTCAACAAGATCGTGACAGCAGATGGACGGTGCATCCTATTGAATGAAAATTGCATCGAAAGTATAAAAATTTACGGCAATGACAATACACATGGTTGCGTCGATGTTAAAGTATCAGTTGAAGCTTGCTGTTTCTATTGTGGAGTACAAGACGGCCTTCTGAATGATGACTATAACTCATAACTTCACTCCGATCACAGTACAGTGTTGTTAGACCATTGTGTAAAATGTGTAGAGACAGTGGTAAAGAGGCCAAAACATGGGGTCAAAGTAAAATGAAAAAACTCAGATGCTAGGTCCCACCAGGACAATATTAATGGACAATACTGAATTGTTAGATTTCAGTGATTTGTTGTACATTTCAGTTTATTCTGAGAGAATGTTGAAATACTCAGAATATGTTGTGCAAACACTATGTTATTGTTGGGAAATATAGTATTGAATTCAGTTACGAGTATCAGTGTTTCTTGTTTGAGATATTGCTGGTAAAAAGGAAAACAATTATCTTGCCTTGTCTGCATCTGTGCAAAAATGCCAGAGAACCGCGTTTACCTTCGGCCTAAAAAAAAAATTAAAAAAAAATTTTCGCTCGCCGCTCCTGGAACTTGGTCCAAAAAATCCGATGAACAAGATTTTTTTTTTCTCTGGCCTTAACAGTTTCTTTCTGTTCCTTTAAGTATGCTACAGTAGACAGTAACAAGCGACCTAACGGCCGATATAGCTCCGCTGTGTTTATGTAGACAATAACTACTTTTGACACATGTTGATGAGGAAGGTGGAAATCTTTGATAGCTCATTTCAATGGCCAGAAAAAATGGCTAAAATAGCTACAAAACTACATAATTGCAGATTTCACCATAAGGCGCCATAAAATAAATTCTTTGTTTGCCGCCCGCGTGCGGGTAGGTTTTTGGACGAAATCTGACAAACAAGCACAGATCGTATGCTTGAAAATACGGCCGGGCGCGTCGTGCCCTTCCCTTGTTCGCAATGTCGCAGCAATTTACTTAAATGTCGCAAAAACGCAAATGTCGTACGATCGTTTCAACACAAATCGGATTACCTATCGTAAAGGGGTATATTAACTGTTGTACGTAAAGTGTACATGTGCACCTCCTGTTGTAGTGGACTGCAGTGTACCATAAGTGAAGATCGATCGACCGTTTCATAAGTTGATTCCTCCCTCAAAGTTTTCAAATCGGCGGAAGTGCATGAAATTGTTTTGGTCTCCATTCAAGACGATTCAAAAACTGACTGGTCTGGCTTCGAATAAGGAACGGAACTGAATTTCCACCACCTTTTCCACGATTGATCACGATATTGGATTGGCAAGCAGGTACCGTCGGTGAAATATTCGTTGTCGAATGCTCTAAATAGTTCGTACGCGGCTGAAGTTGCTCTTACTTTGAACATTTTTTGCTGCTAAAAGACGATTTGGTCAATTTTATGTCCGGATTAGAATTCAGTTTTCAAAAATAACATTTGCCATTCGGCCTTGCTGTCTTGACAAAAGAATATTTAGCATTTTAGTATGCAATAGGGCTGATTACTTAACGTCATTTTTCTGTCATTAATATGCAAATAAATATTTATCCGCATTTTCGGCAAGAACGATGAAATAAAACCTGCCAGTGTTATAATGCATACACAAAGTCACACTAATTCTTATGAATTTATGGCTCAGATTACAAGCTGCAACAACGGCCGCACATGCAATAATAAAAAGTGTCCGAATTTCAGGCAGCGGTGTCCGAAGTCGCGCATGCAGCTAAATTTAGTAACAAACCTGATATCGAGATCAGCGCTTTTCAAATTCAGCTAAAAGAGAAGTTGAAACGCAAAACTCAGAATGAATGGCCTTTAAAGTTACAGTTAATGGAGCATTTAACTCAACAGGAAAAGTGCTCAGGTCTCGTATTATTTGACACTTAGAAGGAGGACTGTACTCAAGGCTGTTATGATTTGTTCGGCTATCCACTCCTCTTACTGCAAAAATTGTAATTTTGTGGAAGAGCTAGTAGTTTCACCTTTTACCGAGATGTTTAGCATTTGTTTTCTGAGTGACAACTACCGTACATACTTTGTTATACTCAGTAACTTTTGGAGTTTAATATTTGGAATTTTCAGGTTTTGCAGGAACACCTTTTGTTCCAAGCTTACCTCAACATGTTGAAATACATAGAATACAGTTGTCAAAGCAACTGCTACTACTCGTTTTTAGCTCACGTGTGTAAACACGTGGGCAAATGTCATAGCGATGTCTGTCTGTCTGTCCGTGTGTGTGAGTGTGTTAGTGTGTGTGTGTGTGTCTGTCTGTCTGTCTGTTTACACGATAACTCAAAAACGCCTGAACAGATTCATATCAGATTTTTTACACAAGTACCACATGCTACTTGCAAGAACTGATGAGATTTTGGTTAGTGTGGCTTGCATATTAATAAAGTTATGCAATATCGTTTTTTTCCGTACAATGGTTTCCCTATGGAGACGGTAATGACAATGTAGACATATATTCAGATATACTGCACAAAATTTCATGAAACTTTTTAGATGACAATCAAAGAACATAATCATGATACTGTGAGTGTCATGTCAATTACCTTCTCATTTGCATATTTAATGAACTTTTGTTATTAGTGAGATATCTCTGAAATTCGTGCACCAAACTTGATGATACTTGCAACAAATATTGATCTGATATATATCTAATTACACTTAGAAGCATTAGGCAGTGTAAAGTTAATAAATAGCTCGGTTGCATAGTTTATGAAGGTTTGTAATTAGTCATATAACTCTAAAATAACTGCACCGAATGTGATGAAATCTGCTGCAGATACTGATCAGACTGATATCTAAGTGTAGTGTAAAGCATTTAGTAGTGTGAAATTAATTAAGGGTTGATTTGCGTATTTAATGAACTTTGTAATTAGGTATATAACTCTGAAATTACAGCACCCAAGTCTTTGAAATTAGGAACAGATATTGTTTTGATAAATATCTAATTGTACTGAGAAGCATTTGGCAGTGTCAAGTTAACAAATAGCTCATTTGCATATTTCATGAAGTTTTGTAATTAGTGATATACCTCCAAAATAACTGCACCAAATGTGATGAAATCTGCCGCAGATACTGATCCTCCAGATATCTAATTGTGGTGTAGAGCATTTACTTGTGTGAAGTTAATTAAGGGTTTATTTGCATATTTAATGAACTTTGTAATTAGTTGTATTACCCCAAAATTACAGCATTAAATTTGATGAAACTTGCTACAGATGTTGATCTCATAAATATCCAATTGTACTGAGAATCATTGAACAGTGTCAAGTTAACAAATAGCTCATTTGCATATTTTATGAAGTTTTGTAATTAGTGATATAACCCAAAATAACTGCACCAAATGTGATGAAATCTGCCGCAGATACTGATCCGACTGATATCTAAGTGTAGTGTAGAGCATTTAGTAGTGTGAAATTAATTAAGGGTTCATTTGCATATTTAATGAACTTTGTAATTAGGTATATAACTCTGAAATTACGGCACCAAAGTCTTTGAAATTGGGTACAGATATTGTTTTGATAAATATCTAATTGTACTGAGAAGCATTTGGCAGTGTCAAGTTAACAAATAGCTCATTTGCATATTTAATGAACTTTGTAATTAGTGACATTACTCTAAAGTTACAGCATTAAATTAAATAAAAGTGCTACAAATGTTGATCTAATGGATATCTAATTGTCCCATGAAGCATTGAGCAGTGTCAAATTAATAAACAGCTCATTTGCATATTAAAAAAGTTTTGTAATTAGTTATTAAACTCTGAGAGTACTGTGCGATGTTGAAAAAAACCTGCTTCATATAGTGATAACATATATCTTATTGTTCTGTGATGCGTACTACTGTTAATGAACCGGTTGTAAAACACGTGAGCATATTCAGTTCATATCTGGTATTCGTATTATCTCATTACCTCATCTTAGCCTGCTTTCACTCATGGGCTCGTCTTAGCTTGCTGAGAAGTACTGGTAATCTTCAATTGACTACACGAGATGTTCAGAGTTCGTTGGTACTACACAGACTTTATTTCTCGGTACATAAGCTTGATAGGTGCCGTCGCCCAAGATACGCTTCTCCAATTGTCTAAATGCCCTGGACTACTCTTTTGTCGTTCTGTCCTCCTGCCCTGTCTATTGTATTTTTCTCTCTTGTCCTAAATTTGTATTATCTTTCCCGTATCATTTCAGAAAGGATTTGAAACATTATCTTTAAGGCTTGGTTTTGATCATATGATAGATATGAATTAAATATAAAAATATACGTCCAATCGTAAACATCAAACCTCCGTCAGAGACAAACTGTAGATCTTCGTAACACAACCAGTTGATTACTATCACACTGTACATGTTGTACATCATGTACTGGTATAGTGTTTGTTGCCATTCGTTATTATGGAATTTTTGTTCAGACTCACAGTCACTTAACTCTGAGTATGCTTGTTTTACTTAAACAAGTATAATATTTGTTTCCAAGCATTGCTTTCAACATGCTTAATGAAGAGCATAAGAAACACTGCTTTGTAAATGTAACAGATGATTTTTCATACTTGTGACCCTTAAATCTATGAGAAAGTTCAAGTTTATGCGGTTGATCTACGTTGTGCTTTTTCTGTGTTTGTTTTTTATGCTGGCTGGCTGGTACGTTTTTCAAAAATCCAAAGACGGCAAACAAATAATTTTCTTTTCACAGCCTAAATTCAATATATATCACATTTAGTTCATCTGTAGGAACCTGCATATCGAATTTCAAAGTTATCAGACCAGTACATTTTTAGAAATACAATTTTTGACCAAAAATCGAAAAAATTGATCAAAAAATACAAAATCGTAGATTTCATCATTATATCAATAAATGTCGTTAAGATCATCTGTAGGAACCTGTATACCAAATTTCAAAGCTATCAGATGAGTAGTTTTGGAAATACATATTTTTGACCAAAAACGGCAAAAATTGCCCCAAAAATGCAAAATTAAAGATATCGTCAGAAACTCAATATATATAACTAAGTTTATAGAAACCCGTATACTAAATTTCAAAGCCATCAGACCAGTACTTTTTGAGAAACACTATCTGTGACCAAAAAGGACAAATATACAAAATTGTAGATTTATCATAATTTCGTTAAATATCATTTAGTTTATCTATAGCAACCTGTATACAAAATTTCAAAGCTATTAGATGAGCAGTGTTGGAAATAGATTTTTTTGACCAAAAATGGCAAATATTGCCATCAGACCAGTACTTTTTGAGAAACACAATCTTTGACCAAAAAGGACAAATATACAAAATTGTAGATTTATCATAATTTCGATAAATATCATTTAGTTTATCTATAGGAACCTGTATACAAAATTTCAAAGCTATTTCTTCAAACATTCAAAAATGCAGATTTCATCATAATTTCAATAAATATCATTAAGTACATCTCTTGGAACCTGTATACCAAATTTCAAAGCTCTCAGATGAGTAGTTTTGGAAATACGCATTTTTTGACCAAAAATGGCAAAAATTTGCCCCAAAATACAGATTTACATATTTCATCCAGAAATTCAATATAAATTACTTAGTAAATCTTTAACCTGAGTGGACAGTTCTGCTGGTGGATATTTACTTGTCCCCGAGTCTGTCTGATAGGCTCAGTAAAAAGCTTTTTGCTTTTCCGATTACTATATATGTGTGTACTGTGTGTGTTTACTGCGTCTGTGTGTCGTCTGCTCCACGCACACCTTGTTGCTTGGTCGCGCACAAAATTGAAACATCTAAGTCGGTTACTTGGACCAACTCTTTTTGGGTTGGAAGCAGTGGCCGACTGGTTTTGTGTGAGGCCTAGCAGCTAGGCGATGTTGCGATGTTTATATTTAGAAACCTCTATACCAAGTATCAAAGCTATCAGACCATTTCTTTTTGAGAAATACAGTTTTTGACCAAAAATGGCAAATATTGCCTTAAAAATGCAAATTTGCATATTTCTGCACAATTTTAACAAATCTGAAATAGATCATCCCTAGGGAGTGCAGACCACTGTGTTTTCTTGGTTTCGTTTCTTTTACCATCACTCTAGGCTGTTAGAATATTAGCACAAAGATCACACTATTTCTTTAAACATCAACAGATTTCTCTGAAAATTTTTCACAACATCAAAAATACATTTATGTTATAAGTTAAATGTTTGAATCCATGACATGCAACATAGTAGAAGAATTTTAGTTTGGTTATTATACATTCATTGCATTGTGATCTGAATTTTGTAACAGTTATATTGAGACAAATTTGCAGTGAATTTTAACAGTTATATTAAACACTACAAATTTCTTTACAAACATTTTTATCGAATTTGCAGAATAAAATTCAAAAGTGTACAATCCTCAGTGTTTGAATATTCTCAATTAATAATCATGCAACAACTCTGCATGTAATGAAACAATATACTTCATTGTACACTTGATAAATAGGAATAAATATTTGTCATGTTCAAGCAATAGATAAACAATACATTTAATATATATATATATATATATATATATATATATATATATATATATATATATATATATATATATATATATATATATATATATATATATATATATTAAACACCTATTGCATGGTCATGAGGGCTATAGCGAGGGGCCGTGTGTTACCAGAAACACATCGCTATTCCCTGAGGTCGTAGGCCGAGGGGTACAGCGGTATGTTTCTGGTGACACACGCCCTTGAGGGGTAACAGACGGGCGCTATAGTCCAAATAAAGACCAGGCTATAGGTGTTTTATAACACACCACATGCTCATGTTGTATTGTTATATAGTGTGTTTTGATATAGTGCACCGCAACAATCCATTGTGACAAGTTTACTCGGTGATGTTTCGACAGCGGTTTCAGTTGTACGTGGTATCACTTTCTTTCAAAAAATATTCGAGGCATACCTAGCGACCTCCTTAGTTGCACTTTAATCTTTTCCGTCCATGAGCTGTTCAAGTTCCTACGCTGTTGGAATGTTGGAAAATGTTGGAATATCTGTTTTAGGGAACGCGTCGTCATCTATCCCGGACGCATATCACGTTCTGGTCACCCGCCATTGTTGCAAAGTTGCAGACGACACTACGGTCATGTGACCGAATTTGGTCAGAACTATTTCCCTAGCTTTTCAAAAAATACCCTCTGACGTCACTTTTGTCGATCAGGAGGGGACTAGACATATCTATTTCCTCGTCACGTCACGTATTCGTATATATATATATATATATATATATATATATATATATATAATATATATATATATATATATATATATATATATATATATATATATATATATATATATATATATATATATATATATATATATATATACACAAGAAAAATCTTACCTGTTCTTAAGTCATGAACTCAAGAATATTAGTACTTGACATTTCCATTTTTGCTTGATAACTGTTGTTGCCAGTTGTTCAAATTGTGGGTGTTCCTTGAAACTAGTCATATTTTGAAGGAGAGTTGTAGCAGCATCAATTGTTGATGGAGTGTGAGTGACAGGATATGCATCTGATTTTTCACCCTGATCACTGGCTGGCACTGGATCACACGCTTTGTGTACAGATTCCACTTTTCCATATTTACAATAGTCATGATCATGATTGACTGATGCAAAGGCACACTGTTCAACATGGTCTGACAAGTTTCCAGGGGAACAAGGCTTATGATGAGCAACGAAATAGATACTTTGCGAAATCGCGAAATCACGAAATGACAACATTTCTCTAACCCCCAAATTTGTTTCCAATAAAATAAAATATTTAAATAATGTCCATGACCACAGCATTTTGTTTACTTGGTTTAATGAGCAGATTAGGTACGTAACGAAATATCAGTGTAAAACATCTACCCTTGTGTATTGTCCAAAATAGACCTATTGTTAGGGACTTTTTTGTCAAAATTAGGACTATAGTTAGGGAATAATGCAGCGATCAAAAAAGAAAATAAACCGACCAGAATACTAGCAAAGAAAAGTATTAAAGGGCCGTGAGCTGCAATGTCATTGAATTTGTTCAAGTTCAAATATATCCAATAATTTCAGATATTATTTGATTTCTACCAATAAAGTGATATTACCTCGCACTGTCATGAAAAAATGTTAAAAAACAGCCAGGAATTTTTACAATACTCTAATAAGTTAATGCTAAATTTCCTGCACTTTTTCAATACTTCACATATTACAATGAAAATAGAAAATTTCCTTGTCTCAGTATCATTTATCTGTTTAAAACTTACATATGTGCTTACATTCAGAGGTTCATGTAAGTTATACTTAGAAATTGTTGTCCTTATATTTAAAAGTAGGCAGGTAATTTAAGAAAGTAGACGGGTGGACAGCGAGGGAGCGAAGCGACTTGGGGGGGGGAGAGTGCGAGAGGGGGGTGTCCCCCAAGGCGAAAGGCAAAAATGAAATTTTTGAGTGAAAATGGTGTTCTCTAGTGGCATCTGAGGTGAAATTTGACTAATTCATTGAACATTTAGCTGAGACTTAAACAGTACTTTTGTTGTGTCTTAGACGTAGCTCACATACAACAAACCAAAAGAATTTGTCATGAATTTGTCAGGCTTTTCATGTGAACTGCAGATTTCATAATGGTTTACTTTCACGTAGCAAACATCAAGATATCTCTGACATATATCTCTGATATATTAAAGTATGGCGCATGAAAGGCGCACCGAAAAATATTAAACATCCTGATATCTCTGATATATATGTCTTATATATTTCAGTCATCAGCTCGAAGGGCATGCTGAAAAATGCCTTATAGATTAATTAAGTAATGCGCTCAATGATTGTGACGAGGAAGCCAGACTGCAAGCTTATGTTATCTCACTGGCCAACACAATCTGCCTGTCTGGCTTCTCGGTAAAGTCGTAAACAGCGCAAATGGTCGTGGTAAACAGCTTGGAGTATACGGAGCTGGTGTTCGTATACTCATAGACCCTAGAGATATACGTATACAACGATATGGTAACTGCATGCCAACATTCAACACTGCCAAAAAATGAATGTCCATGGTCGCACAGTCATGAAAATTTCACCAAATGCTGATAATAGTTTAATAAATATTTTCTGAAATTTTCAGCTTTGCTTAGTCATTATCGAGTTGTTTTACGAAAAAGGTGAAGTTTACTTCCGCATTTGGCAGGTCGACCTCGCCATCCACTTTGTAGCGATTTAAATAAAAACTACTCTACTTTTGTGAGTTTACCCTAGAAAAACAGATCATTATTATGTATGCTACAACTGAAAGCAAATGTTATAGTTCTAGCTATTCTACGTTTTGCTGCATGTCGATATTTAAAGACCACCCTTTCGCCGTACAGTGGTGGTCAGCATAACGAAAATGAGGCTCTACAACACGAACTTTAATGCAAATTTCATAGGCTCCTTTCAGACTGCTACATCCTTCATAGTTGGTGTGATGGGACACCTTATGACGACACATTCTGTACCTTATTAATTATGTAAATTTTATCGGCCAAATGTCACGTGACCTTGATGACCTTTGAAATATACATATTTGACCATAACTCAGAAGCCACACACAGACTTTTTGATAATTCCATTGCATCTAATAATATAAAATTTGAAGAGGAACACGTTTTTGAACTAGATCACATGTATCAATCAATAAATGCTAAAAGATGTTAGGTGGCATTTGGGAATAACTGTTGTGATAGCCAGGTGTAAGTCTATTTACTCACCATGGTGAAGCAAAATGTGCTCTCTAGAACAGGAATTGGCATGTCTGTTCGGACAGTAGGGTAACTCTGGCTTCTGATAGGTGATGAATATCGGAGCTGGTAGCTATATGATACGTTCAGTAAGGCTGTTGTCATAGAATCTGGCGTTCCCGATGCAGTGATCATGTGGTCCTAGCAACCACCAGGGCGTTAGGACGCTGTTCACACTACACTCCCCCCCGTTTCATCAAACAGGTAGGAACCGCATCTGCAGCCTTGAAGGAAGCAATAACAAACAAACAAAAAAAAGACGAGAGAAAGGGAGAGTGATAATTTCTTCTAAATCTTCCTGGGGAGAATATTTCCCACCAATGTTGCTCCCGTCACTGGGGGTGTTACCAAGGTAGCTCCCCTTCTTGGATGGGTTGTCTTTCTTCTCGGTCATTCCAGCAAAAATATTTCCAACTGGTGTTGTTCCCTTTGCTGAGGGCGTTACCGAAGTAGCTCCCTCTTTGGATGGGTGGTTGCATACTGGTTGATCTTAGGGGCGCACACCTTCTGGGGTCTGCAAGTCCCCTCCCAGGCACGAGTCCCTCTCCAGCACAAGCAGAATAAGTCAATTTCTTGGTGTAGCTATGTGTATTGACCAACACTCTGAAAAGAACCAGAAAGACAACAGGCTGGTGATCTTTGAAACTGATGCACTGTGGGCAGATGAACTTGCCCTGATACGTTTTTTCTAGAGGTATCAATCCCCACACACCTTGCATGGAACCAATCGAAGCACACATCGCACTGCAGCATCAATTTCAAATCATCTGGCTTCCCGCACACACAATACACTCTCTCTCTCCTGAACCGACCAGATTTGTGCAGCCCTTCATACCCGCCTCCTGATATTTTCGGATCCAATCTGGTAGAATGTTGTCCTTTCACAGCTTCATCCTATCATGGTGGACCACTGCTGCCATTTGATCTTAACTCGGTACAGGTATGGCGTCAGTTTCTCCACCACTATTCTGGGGCATTTCCAAGGAGGACTAACCTTCCTGCATTTTCCCTTGATTGTGGCAGTGTCCAAGATGTATACGCTTTAGTGTGGACCCGTAGGTCGTAATTGCGCTTCATCATCTCCTGGTTGGTGCAGTGTTATGTTCAGTCTTCAGGGTCTGTTCCAAGTTCTGTACATATTGCCCTAAGTCTTCGGTTGAACTGGCAGATGGTTGACTCTACATCAGCTCTGAGGGCAGGTTTACCTCCCTCCCGAGCATCAGTCGGTTGGCACTATACTGGTACTGCAGTTCACAGATGCTCGCATGGCTGTTGGAATTTGGGGTAGGTTTATTTCCTAATCATTCAGCAAATTTCAAACATAGCATCTAACCGCGTTCATCAGCGTACAGCTATAACGTTCGACTTAGCCGTCCGCTGACAGCTGATACAGCGTGGTTCTATCCTTGTGAATGTGTAAGATCTCGCAGACCGCCATATAAAGCTGGCTCTCGAAGTTCCTCCCCTCCAGTGAACACTTCAAATGGACATCTGAAACGGGCGAAGAACTTGTTAACTACCGCCTTGGCTGTGACCTCTGCCTCCTGAGATGGGAGTGGTAAACATTCAAGCCACTTGGTGAACTGGTCTACCATCATAAGGATGTGTTCGTTGCCATTTTAATCTTCGGCAAAAGGCCCCAAAAAGTCGAGGTTCACCCGTTCCATTGGAGATCGGGCATGGAATTTGACCATTTCAAACTTGGAGTACTGTCGAGGCTTCTTGTTCTTGTTACACTTCGGGCAGCCGGTTATGAAATTTCTCACATCATCCGACATTCTGTGCCAGTAGTACTTCAGTTTAATTCTGGAGAAAACAAATCGATGTTGATATGCATGACAAGGGTTAATGTCCTTGTACTAACTTTGAATAAAATCGGTTGAGATGTGGCTGATTTATGGCTCCATACATAAACAAAAATCGTAACATAACGGCCACTATGCGGCCATCCTGGATCGTATCACAAAACAAATCAATGTGGATATGCATGACAGAGGTCAATGTCCTTGTACCAACTTTGAATACAATCGGTTGAAACGTGCCTGATTTATGGCTCTGTACATGAAAAAATTAAAATTAAATGGCCGCCTTGTGGCCATATTGGACTCTTTTGTGAAACAAATGGACGTGCATATGTATGATATAGGTCATTGTCCTTGTACCATCTTTGAATAAAATCGGTAAAGATGTGCCTGAGTTATTGCTCCGTTCATGAAAAATAGTAACAAAATGGCCGCCATGCGGCCATATGGGATCGTATCACAAAACAAATCAATATGGATATGAATGACATAGGTCAATGTCCTTGTACCAACTTTGAATACAATTGGTTGAAACGTGCATGATTTATGCGCAAGTAGGTTAAAGCGCAGTGGTCGTCGCGCTGCGCATGCTCCTGAAGGGGTCCCCCCTTGTTGAAAACATATCCGAGAATGCCATTTTATTTGTTTTAAAACTTGTCATGATAATATTACTGGCTATTATGTAGTCTTGATAAATTCATAAGAGCTTTGTTTCATTTTCAGGGCGGCTGAAAGATGACCAATTGATTGATAGAGATGAAGGAGAAGCGAAGAGTATATCTCAGCTCAAAGAAGGGAAGCTAAGTGAAAAGGGTCACTGCCTTATTGCCATACTCGATATTGATGATGCTAGGTTCGATCAATACAAATCAGAAATGGAGAAGTATCGAAAGTTTTTCAAAGAAAAAGGTATTGACTTATTTTTTTTATGCTTTACTCATTATTTTCAACAATTCAAGGAACTAACTTTTCGAATTTATATTGCACTGCTATCCGAGAGAAAAATCTCGCCTTGAAAATTAAATGTTTCAAGTCAATTACTATAGGGCAAGTGAATGTTCTTTTCCCGCATTGTAAATAAGTATCAATAACTCTGAAACATAAGTCAATTGCGCCATGTCGTGAAAAATTTTAACAAGTATAATTCCTAGGATACATATGATGCAATTGAAGATGCAAAAGTAAGGACTCGTCGTTCACAAACCTAATCTTGGAAGGAAGGAAGAAAGATTACTATCAGATGTGAAATATGAAGTGAAATCAAGAACACTTTCTGTTTTGTGCAGTACTTTGGACAATCACCCTAAAAACAAATATCCTTCAAGTAAATGCAAACTACCAATATATATATATATATATATATATATATATATATATATATATATATATATATATATATATATATATATATATATATATATATATGTATATATATATATATATATATGTATATATATATATATATGTATATATATATATATATATATATTATATATATATGCATATGTATGCCATAGTTTAGTGTCCTTGTACCAAGTTTTTTTTAAAAAATGGCAAAAGCATATCTCAGATATCTGCATTCATGAGCCCCTATGCATGGACACAGCATTAATATTAATACCATCCTTGAGCCCCTGTGGATCATACCTTGGGACCCTGTTGATAGATATCAAATACAGGAAAGAAAACGGCCGTCACACAGCTGTTTTTGATCAAATCATTACAAAAATCCGTGTGCATATATATGTGATAGGGATTAATATATATATAGCAACTTTCAATGCAATCGCGCTCGGCATCGCTGAGAAATTTACGTGAACGAATGCACAGTAGTCAAATATAGGATGGAACCGCTCATAGCATCACTGAAAAATTTGCGTGAACATACGCACCGACATCAAATACAGGAAACAAAATGGCCGCCAGACGGCCATATTGGATCGGACCGTAAAACAAATGGACGTGCATATGTGGTGGGAGGCCGTATAACGTCGGGAAGACATGGTATCGTACGCAGGGCTAGGCTACAACATACTTTCAAAAGAGATCTATCATAAAATATCGTACAGCAGGTCAACATACACATCACCCAAAAATATCGTACTGCAGGTCAACATACACATCACCCATTCATAGGCCTACACGTACACAGATTAACAAACAAACATGGAGAGGCAATCTGCGTGAAACCATGTAGTAGTCCGTTTGTCTCAGTGATCTCATCTGCTGAGGTTCGTGTTCAGTAACCGTTGGTCAAGTATTTTGCTCAGTAGTGAGAATCGTTTATTCATTGTTGGCATCGTAATCGATCCGATGGACACAACAAATGTTTGATCGTTTGCACGTTTGCGCATCCCCTCGTGATTGGCAGGTCTTCGAATGCTTTTATCTGTTGTTTGTTGAAAGCTTCGAACACAGAATCGAAGCAGTTTTGGCATCAAAAATCAACTTAAAATTGAAAAAATGATAGAATTTCTCCAACAAGGTGATGACACAGGTATTCACAAAACTTAATATGTTGGAACAGTGCTTTAATTTACACCATGGTTGTTGAAAGCTCCATTTTCGGGAGTATTCGTTGACGCTAGCCATGTGCCACTCATGTAGGATTATGAATGCCCAGCAAGATAGGGGGTATTTATAGGCTCCCCTGCCTTTAATGTACCATGTTAGTTAACAATGCTTTGTCCGTAGTACACCAATTTGAAAGCAGAACGAGTTGTCTAGCCCTGTTTGCCATCCTTAAATTAGGTATGCGTATAATTAAGGAGGTGAAATTGTTCTGCAACTGATTGGCAAAGTTAAGTAACTTGTGTCTATTAATTCTAAACCTCTCTAGATACAAGAAATAAGCTGTTTTCAATCAGGTTTAAACCCACAAAATACGGTATCAAGTCACCTAGCGGAGAAGCAAGACAGAATGGCCCAGGTAATTCCCAATGCTCAAAAAAGAGTGACTCAATAACAGGGCTTAGTTGTTAATTTTTTTCTGACTGCAGCCCCTCCAATCGTTTTATTCGTTCAGCGAAGGATAATGCAAGTGACGTAATGATAATGTCACCACCATAAAAGCTGAGCGGTGACACGGTCATAAAGTCAGGAGTATTTTCCGCGCTGAACGAAGAAAAAATATCAAGGTGTAATATACTTGTCACGTGCACAAGTCCTTGGAATTGTTGCATACTTGTCACGTGCATAAGTCCTCGGAATTGTTGCATACTGGTAAATGTACAAAAGACATCGAAATCCTAACCAATTTATTTGCTAATGTGCAATAAAGTAGATTAATCGTCTCTTCAGGTAATTCCTAATTTAGCAGAAAAAGTTATTACAACACCTGTCAATATCAAGACAAACTCAAACCTCTTCCCTATAGATGTTTAATATGCGAAAGTAGGTCAAACGTAATGGGAGGCCATTCAAAATATTTGATCAAAAATTTTTGTTGAGAACTTTTAAAGTTGAGGAAATATTGACTGTTGTTCTGTAGAGAACCTTTTTACATATTATTTCATAATTTTATAGTTTTTACCAAATGCCAATATGACTACTAAACCCAGCAACCGATTACAATGCCTTTTCGCAAAATAAAACAACAGACACAAAAGGTGACATCAGCAACATTTAATTTCTGGGCTCTTTGTCGATTAAATTATAATTTAGAATATCCAATATTGTGGCCGATGACATGAGAACCATTAAGAACGATTTTAATTGTGGTAGTATATATTATCAAAGTACATTCTACACAAAATTTGCCCTGGGTTTGCTCTGAAGTTTATGAGAAGAAACCATATAAAGGTTTTCAGAAAATCAGTCATGACTATGTGACTAAGTTATTATTTCAAAGCTCACTACATGAGTACTCATGTTACCCTATACGCCCTGCAATTTTATCTTTATTTTTCATCAGTTTCTTACCTTATATGCCGACAAAGAAATGTCAAAAGAAGGGGAAAAGAGGAAGTACGCCTCGATCAATACAAAAGGGGCCCACGCCCATTAAGCTCGGCCCCCTAGATAGAACTCTGGAAATAACGACAGGGGCATTAGCTCAGTAGGCCCCGACTCCTAAATCGAATGAGCCACGAGGGGCTCACGCTCAGTCAGCATATGCACTCCCACAAGTTCAGAATGCACAATGTTCCTGTGAAACTATCGTTATTATAATTTTTCGGAATCTTACTTATAATTCTTCACTCAAAACTCATATTCATTGTTAGAGATGTTGAAACATTCAAGCGCAATAATAGACGCCATTCATAAACAGGTATCACAGAGTGACCCTTAATCGCCTGCTTGTGGTACCCACCATTATTATGAAGGTTCGCCCATACATTTGTTTACCCCTGATAAACTTGATACAAACAGGAAAAGTGATGAGAGACAAAAGTGATATATCCGAGTCTCCTGACAATAATTTGAATGATGGAAAGAAATCATCTTTCGATTCCAGTCCACTGTAAGATATGACTCAAAACACTCACTGATTTAAGGAAACCCCCAAGGGGGACAGGGTGATACCATGCACTCGCATGAGAGAGCGAAGCTTGTCCATGAGACGTTCCTACTCCAGAAATACTGCAAAACTAGAAATGTTTGATGGGACAAATGATTTTAAAGAGAACAAACCGCATTTTGAAATTTGCACAGAATTTAACAGATGCGCAGATGAAATTTGGTATGCTGATGTGACTTTACGAGGCTGGAGAGTAAAATTACAGATTATATGAAATTAACAAAGATTTAATGCCAACGGTTTAGTACTATGAGCAATAATCACATCATACCCGTTCTTAATCCAATAACCTTAGGTCAAAATTCGTAATACATAGTCAATTGTCGTAAACATTGACACAAAATAGCATAGAAAAACAGCAAAGCACCTGTTCTGACAAGAAAATCAAAATCGTAAAAAAATATATGATATGGACCTTTTGCAAAAAAAAAAGAATACGTTGGTTTCAACCCGGCTCGCACCCACATCGCATGGCACCCAATCATCTAGCGCAGAGGCCGACAGACAAAACCGCTCTGCTAAATCCCAATCTCAAAAATGATTAGTTCAATAACCGAGCTAAAGATGTTACAATTCTTACTGCGCCCTCTCCACTCGCCGTAGAGTTCGTGAAACACTCACGATGGTAGACACGCAATCATACATCTCAAACAAACTTTATCGGAGCGAAGCAATGAATACAACGTTTAAACTGGGCGCAAGACAGCCTCGGGAACAGTTCTATCCACCGGCAGAACTATCAACCCAGGAAGAGGAAGTGATGTCAAGCGTCTTGAAAATAGTAAGCGCATCTTCCCCATAAATGGCTCATGCAACATATCAATCTTTCAGTCCAATATGTAATGGTTACTAACTGAGGACCAATGTTACCGATGCCATCGGCAATCATTTCTGGAAGAGAGATATCATATTTTGGTTGTCAGCAAAGATAATTGTTAGGGAAAGGGACAGTCTAGAGCTAGCTCAACAGGTTAGGGAAATCACTTTGAAAACCTACCAAAGCGCACAAGGACACTTGTTGGAAAGGTTTTGTATAGACAATTCGTTGAAGCAGTTTCTAATATTAATTTGAGACGGAAAAAATGAGGCAGGTCAGCATCAAGGAGCTACTCTAGAGTTTGTAATAAAAGCGGCACAATTAGAGAAAAAAATCAGATGTGGGAACCCCACAATCGTCAACAAAGACAAAATATGCTAAAAGTAATGAAAATCTATAAAATGCAGCACCGGGGTGGGAGGCCGTGTTGACCGACATTTCTGATCGCCTTTCTGATGGATAAGATTAAGAAGGGTATTTGAAAGGGAAGGTCTCATAAGTCTTGTGGGTGAGGAAAATAGAAGCATAAATTAGGTGATGGTGGTTCAAAATCTCAGCAGCTGTGCTGGATGTGGTATCACCCGGACACCGCAGGGGTTGAAGTCTCAACACTGTGACAAAACTTTGCAATTGCAGAAAGGTCAGTCAATTATCCAAAACAAGTAGACGGTGTCAAAAGAAATAGGAAATAACAAAAAAGTTCATAAGGTCATAAGAAATCAAAGGGTAAAAACAAAATAATATCTGCATTGGTCAAGTCAATAAGACAGGGTATAGAGAGGATTTACAATTACAATTACAATAATTTTTATATCAAAGTAGAATTTCCTGATTCCTACCAATCACATGATGTTTGTTAAGGCTGAGGTTGAGGGCATTTCAGCTAGTCTTATTGTTGATACGGGGTTCACTCATACAATAATTTCAGAAGAGTGTTACTGTCGTCTACCTATTAAAATCAGGCCTTGCTTGTATGATATGGGTGAACACTTAATTCAGGCAGACATGTATAGTAAAATCCCTTTTGCTTTAAACCACTTGGTCATATAATAACAGGTGACCTGACCAGCATTACCGACAGCAAACCCCGGCAACTCTTTCAACATGGCCCAAAATATAGGGGGCCACGAAAGAGTAATATAAAGTTAATTTTAATTGGATGCCGCCGAAAAATATGCAAGAGAGTTGGCTGCACTTAAGGAAGTTGATAATGAATGTCTTTCTGACTTACTGACTAAGGAAAGTCGGAGATAACTAAAATCGCGTAGCTAACATCGCCATTATCACATTAAAGATGTAAATACTTCATCAATGATAGATGACCCGTCTGCCAAAGCATGCACCAAATGCTTCACACAACGAATATGTTGCAGTTCCAGCAGACAAAGCTTCAAACAACATTATCTTTGTTTGTAGGAATTATTATATAGACAGTTTATTATAGATGAATTAAAATTTCATTCTGATAAAAGTAATACAAAAATTACTCTTTCCACACTTTCTGATGACGACATTTTTTCAAACAATCTGTACCAAATAAATTTGGCATTCATCTGAAAGAAAATGACAAAACACTGCCCATGTTGTATTGGATAAATAAACTACAGAAGAACAGTTACAAACAATGGTTAATCACAGGATCAGGCATATGTACTACTCAACATATGTCACAATCATTGACTTAAATTATAACAGCCATCAAAGCTGGTGTTTTTGACATTGTGACAAAGTGTATGAAACGTGTGGGTTTAATAAAATGTTGAAAACAAAAATTTCAAAGGAATTATTGCTTGATTTAAAATGAAAGAAGAACAAGTACAGGTCAATCCGAGCAATAGACTTTTCCAAATTATGCACCATTATTCCCCACGATAAACTAAAATTCTGGTGTGAACTGAATGTGCTCACATGTTTTACAATAAGTTCATTAACAGTAGTACGCTTCACAGAACAATCAGCTATCTGCTATATCATTATATGTAGCAGGTTCCATAAACTTTCATTCAGTACTCTCAAAGTTAAGTCACTAATTACATAAATTTATTTAATATACAAATCAGCTGTTTATAAACTTGACACTGCTCAATGCTTCATTACACAATTAAATATCTATCAGATCAACATGTGTAGCACGTTTCATCTAATTTACTTTTGTACTTTTGGAGTAATATCACTAACTACAAAGTTCATTATATATTCAAATAAACCCTTAATTAACTTGACACAGCTCAATGTTTCACAGCACAATTAGATATTTATCAGATCAATATCTGTAGCAGGTTTCAGCAAATATGGTGCTGTAATTCAAGAGTTATATACCTAATTACAAAGTTTAATAATAATAATAATAATTAATATAAGTATTATATAGAAATAATAACGCAAATAATAATAGGTTCAATTTCCGTGAAATTTTCAGCATAAGGGTATTTTGGGTCGAAAAGACCAAATATGAAATCGATTTCACTGCCCCATGTTTCCATGGTAACCATTTTAGGGGTTGAAAATTTCAGTTTTTCTAATATCCCATGAAAGGTTACTTTGATTTTATATGAAAATTATCTAGTGGGGGAGTTCGGGTCAGAGAACACAAAAACCAGAATTATTTTAATGTTTCGAGTTGCCATGGTAAC
>LD348963.1:12263-48988 GCA_001465055.1 Ptychodera flava | reverse complement strand
CGGCATTTCCATCTGAATGATTGAACGACGTGAAACGCAAAATTCTATCGCATATCTTCCGGCAATATGTACAGTACCATCAGTAGAAATACTGTATACGCTGCAGTAGAGCAGTGCTGAGTTACGTAAGCTTATAAGCTTATACTCCACAAAATGGCTACAGGCGGCGTGAACTTTCTGAAAGGATTTCCTAAACGTCCTTCTTGGTACCTTAGACACTCACATGTGATATCCTGAAAAGTATTCTCTGCAGTAATTCCAGTTTCTGTCAAAATTCCAACGACTGGATAACGCGAGATCGGAGACGTTCTAATGTCACGCCACGCACTCCCAATAGCGCATGCTCTGGGATTCGCGTCGCGTCTCTGAAGGGCGCGCGCGTGTTCTGACGGAGAAGAACGCGAATCGCAGGGTCTCTGCCAGATTACACTGCCAGGGCGAAACATGCGAAATGCAGAAAAATGTTTTTTCTGCAATGCCAATATGACGCTTACGAAGTAAGTCTGAATAAGTTTTAAATTATACAACAGAATGAATCCATTGAACATTGGTACATAGATACGTTTATGAAAGAATTAGTACAGGATACGTTATGTTAGAGTTGGGGTGGGGGTGGGGAATATTCGTTCGGTGGTCGCAGCATAGCACTGCAGAGAGAGAGAGAGAGAGAGAGAGAGAGAGAGAGAGAGAGAGAGAGATTGTTAATTTATATCGGAAATCTTTTTCATAGTCGTGACTTTTGAAGGAAGAAAACTAAAAACAAAATTAAATTGAACTGATTGAACGTGTATCCGTAAAGTTCGCACAAAAGTTAAAAGTCTAGGCCTGCTGGTATCGCTGAACTGCTTAGTGTCACTTTTCCGACAAGCATTTAATTACCCCTTGGCTTAATGATATCCCCCTCTCTCCGTACAGTATAATGCATAATTCTGCGCTGCACGTAAAACAATTGGAAGTCACCCCTATTGACAAAATTAAAATATACAACACTTCCTTTTCAGAATTCCTACACAGCTTCAATGAACCGTTATTACATTTCTATATAATACTTATAGCCCCTAAACTTGTAATAATAATAATAATAATAATAATAATAATAATAATAATAGTACCAGCGCCTGGTATTCACTATAATAAAGTGCTCACCGGGGCTGAACAATGAGTGGAAATCACATATAAGCTTTCTGGAAAAATAGTGTTTTGAGTCTGGATTTGAAAATGGTGATACTGGGAGCAGTACGGATAGTGATAGGTAGCTGGTTCCATAGGATTGCAGCGGTGTAACTGAAGGAACGATCTCCATAGGATTTGAGTCTAGTTCTTGGTACTTTAAGTGTGAGGCCGTGACTTGAGCGCAGTGATCTGGGAGGACACCTAATATTTATGAGTTCAGCAAGATATTTGGGGGCAAGTCCATGATTTGTATACGAGAAGTAATATTTTGTACTGTATTCTGGATTTTACTGGAAGTCAATGGAGGTGCATTAGGATAGGGGTGATGTGATTTCGTTTCCTTGTCTGTGTGATGAGTCTAGCAGCTGAGTTCTGTACTCTTTGCAGATGACAAATATACGCTTGTGGCAGACCAAACAAGAGTGCATTGGAATAGTCAAGTTGTGAGGAGATGATGGAGTGGACAAGCTTTTTGCAGGCATCTTGTGATAAGTACTTCCGAATAAAGTTGATACGACGTAGATGTCTTTAGATATTCCTGCAAGTTCGAAGAATATGTTGCTTAAAATCGTGTGTTGAGTCAAATGTAAATCCAATATTGTGAGCTGTGGTGGATGGTTGAATTGTACTTGAACCAATTTAAATATTGTTGATGGTGGAGGTAGAGCGGTCAAATCGTGAACGAATGTGAAGTACTTCGGTTTTTCCATCATCAAGTTGTAACTTGTTTAGTGTCATCCAGTTTTTGATATCAACTGGGCAATCATATGGTTGTAACTGCAGATGAAGTGTTAAGTTTTGAGAAAGTTTGGTAGACTTGATTTTGTCGTCGGCATATTGGTGGAATTTTAGATCATGATGGCGAATAATGTGACCAAGAGGACCTATGTAGAGTGAGAATAACAGAGGACTGAGTACTGAGCCTTGTGGTACACCGAGCTTTACAGTCAACGTCAAAATTAACCGCAGACCAACTCTGATCAGCCCCTATCAATTTCCCTCGCAATCTCTCAATATCCTTTGGAAAGCACTGTGGTACTTTGGCTAGTGTTGCCGATAAACAGGGCAATAAACATACAAGGCGCCTGCTGTGTTATATTGCCATTCGATCTCCACGGTTGATCTCCCTTGGTCTATTTCTGGTTCCCTTTCTGGAAGAAACCATTTTGAAGCCCAAAGTAGTTGACAAGAAATGAAATAAACCATGCGATTTTAAGACCTGTAATTGTAGTAATAATTTCAAACTCGATTTTTCACAAACTTGTTTTGCATTCTTACGTGCGTCGATCCTGTTATCGTGAAGTATTTCACGTAAGCAGTCATGTCACATTACATACTTTACCCAAACTTGAATAGTAAATTCCATGAGCTTGCAAAGTAAACAAATGTCAGTATGAGAGCACATGGATAGGCAATAGCAATGTCTCAAGTACAAGCTGAGTTCCGTGGTAAAATTAGAAACATTCACACTGAACGACTGAGATACAGCCAGTTAGTATATCTAGTGAAAGACAATGTCGTTGTACTGAGTGAGGCCCTGATTTGACTCTCGGCCGGCCGGTGAACTTCTACTTGTGGAAATGCCCAGCTCTCCAGTATTTCATTCTGACATCGTTCACAGTGCTGAGCATGCGATGCATTTCTGCGGCGATACTGATTTGGGAAATGCTCGTCAACCATTTTTCTATGATGCTCTTTCTTGGCTAAAAATCCATTGTAAGGTAAATTGATGTTGACAGGGAAAAAATGTTCTCACGATTTTATGAACTGGCATACCTTGATTACATCAGAGTCTCTCTTTGCAGGTCCTAATGTAGTGCACATACTGTACTGATCGACAACCATAGATAAAAGACAGCAAAACTCAGCCGAAATTTCCGAGATTAACTGACAAAGTGTTTTATATCACTGTTTTACATCAAACTGATTTCACAATCTGTAGATACAGAAATGGGTTTTGGTGAAATTTCAGCATTAAAAAAATCCCAAAACTTGACATAAGGATGTCATGTGCCTATCAACAGCATAGTGCGCGTGTGAACTGGCATTTATTGACTCATGGACTGTTGAGCGTTGAGAAACTGTCTATGATTGACTGTGCAACAAACAAAAGTTTATCAGTGCCTGTTTGAGGGCGCTCTTTGAGCAGCCTTGCTCTGAGAGAGAGTTGAAAATTCCCGAAGCTGTGTTCTTATGTTGTGTTGAGTTAAGGCCGCGGCTTCTTCTGTTTTGTCGATGGAATATACTTTACTGTGAGCTGTATCCTGGCAATAAAGACTTTAAACTGAACTTGGATGTGTTATATTGGTGGCAGTGGTGAGCAGCGACGAACATAATAGCCAAGTATGTCACAGAACTGTTGACCAGGAACAGTCATTGGTGCCGTCGTCAAAAGTGTTTGACTGTGATTGCGTAATACAATATGGCTTCAGCCTACGTACAATTACCGGAGAAGTTTCGAGGTTTGTCAGGTGAGAACTTTAAAGAATGGGTGAGTAAATTGAAGTGGCTGCGAGGTCAGCGAAGGACTTGGCGTCAAAAGAAGCTAAACTTGGCCTTTTGCATGCTTTATTAGACGGACATGCATTCCAAGTGTATGAACAATTAACAGAGGATGATAAAAATGACTACGATAGATTGAAAACTGCCCTCGATGGAAAATTTAGCTGTAAAGAACATGTCAGTTTACATTGACTGCAGTTCAGAGAACGGACACGTCATAAAGGGGAGTCCCCTGATGAGTACCAAACAGAACTAGTGCAACTAGCTGATATAGCATATCCAACATTAGATGCTGCTATTAAGTCAGAGATGGTTATGGATCAGTTTATCTGCGGACTTGGAGATACTTCACTTCAGGAAAAGGTGTTGAATGCAGATAAAAAGACACTTGATGAAGTAGTACTGCTGGTGTGAAAAACTGAAGCAGCACATAATGCTGTTACAAAAATGTCATCTAGTAATGTACCAAACCAATCAGAACTTACCCAGAGTGTCAATGCAGTGGATAATGTACACGTCAATGAATTGATAGATAAACGATTTAAAGAACTGGAGACTACCCTCTTACAGAAAATAGAACAGTTAACAGTTGGAAGGGAGACTGCCAATCAGGATAGCGGAGATATCCAAGCACGAGGGTATGCCAGATTTGCCAGTAGGGGGAACCGGAATTATACAAGTAATCCTACTCAACGGACACAGATAAGGAATGTCTTTAGAGGAAACTGCTATGTATGTGGCGAATATGGCCACCAAAAGCTTCAGTGCCCAAGACAAGGGGAGTATGTACAAAACTCTAATATTCATAATAATTATGCCCAAGGTGAACGCCAGCAATACAGTCAGCCACAGTCTTCACAGCATCTACAACCCAGTCAACATTCACAACAGGGAAATTGGTAGCTGCTGATGTAAGGGGCCACACATTAGCAGCGCAAGAGGAGGCCCATCCGAGATTAGAAACTATGAAAACTACCAATGCTATCAACTCAGACTTTACAAATATGATTATGATAGTTGTTGGGGATACCAATGTGAGAGCCTTGGTTGATACAGGTTCAGGTATATAACTCATTAGTGAAGAGTTTCGGATGAAGAGTCCATATTTGAGAAAGAGACATTTGAACACTGCTGTAAATATGGTTGCAACTTCAGTTCTTGGGCAGAAATTGGACATAATGGGGACGCTACAAACCAGAGTGCGCATAGGCAACAATGAATTATATCACACCATGTTTGTTATTCGTGACATGATCAACCCAGTTTTACTTGGTTGGGACTTCTTTAGGCAGCATGCTGGTAATGTAGACAGTGCACATGGCATGTTGTAGGTATATGGCGAGTCAACTCCATTTTTGCATAAAAGCCAGTTAATACCGGATGTATGTGCGGCTAAAGCAAATGAAACTGTCACCATACCAGCACGTACTAAAATGTCAGTGTCAATACGACTGCAAACAGCAACAAGTGGGGAGCCACTACCACATGGTTATATGGGAGTTGTAGATCCAGATGATGCTTTTAAAGATAGCAGGGGTCTAGGCGTAGCTCGAACTGCTTCCTGTGCTACTAATGGTACTGCATTTGTACAAGTGATAAACATTACAGAGCAGCCAATAGATCTTTTTCAAGATACACCATTGGGAACTTTTGTTGCTGCAACATCTGGAGAGGAAAATTGTACAGTATCTCGTATACATACTTTTGAACTGTGTGACACAGGGCCAGTTACTGTTGTGTCACACATAGACACTACAAACAATGTAAGAAAGGAGACAGCGTCTATGCCAGAAATTTTGCTTGATGGGACTGCAATTTCAGAACCTCAAAGGATTGAAGCAAAAACGTTGTTGAATAGATATAGTCACATTTTTAGTTAATATCCTGGTGACCGTGGACGTACACATCTGGTTCAACACCGTGTGCCGACGGGAGATGCTGTTCCCATGAAGCAGCGACCAAGACGTGTACCGGTACATTTGCAGGCTGAAATACAACATCAGGTGAAAGACATGCTACGGAATGATGTCATTGAGGAGAGCAGTTCTTCGTGGGCTTCTCCAGTAGTATTGGCAAGAAGAAAAATGGCGTTCTTTGGTTTTGTGTCGACTATCGGAAACTTAACTCAGTGACTGTCAGAGATGCGCACCCACTTCCTAGGGTTGATGATACTGTGGATGCTCTATCGGGATCAACTTTCTTCTCAACAATCGATTTTGCATCTGGATACTGGCAAGTTGAGGTTCACCCTGATGACAGAGACAAAACAGCCTTCACGACTGGAGTTGGACTATACAATTTCAAAGTGATGCCTTTCGGCTTGACAAATGCACCGCCAACTTTCCAAAGATTGATGGAACTAGTATTGGCAGGGGTAGACTGGCGTACATGTTTAGTGTACCTGGATGATGTGATCATTTTTAGCAGACATTTTCAAGAGCACATGCAAAGTTTGGAAGACGTGTTTAAATGTATGGAGGCAGCAGGTCTGAAGTTACAACCAGCGAAAAGTACATTCTTCCGAGAATCTGTTATCTTCCTGGGACATAAGGTATTGAAGAATGGTGTGTCACCAGATCCTGGAATTACCGAGCGAATACAGTCATATCCTACTCCATCATGTACAGCAGATGTTCGCTGATTTATAGGGTTAGCATCGTATTACAGAAAGTTCGTAAAGGACTTTGCATTAATTGCAACACCATTAAATCATTTGTGTGAGAAAGAAGTAAAATTTCAATGGTCAGATGAGTGTGGAAATGCTTTTCATATCTTAAAGACTGCTTTAGCCAATCCACCAGTACTTGGCTACCCTGACTTTAGCAAGCCATTTTACCTGCACACAGATGCATCTTACTTAGCAGTCGGAGTGATTCTGTCTCAGAAATCTATCAAGGGTGAGAGAGTTGTAGCATATGGAACTCACAGTCTGAAAGTCATAAAACAGTCATAAAACTGAAAAGAAATGGGCCACGTATGATAAGGAACTGTTTGCCATTTTATGGGGTATTCGCCATTTCCGCCCATACTTGTGTGGTGCTAAATTTGAAGTTGTGACAGATCACAAACCCTTGGTCGGACTGAGAGATATTAAAGCTGGTAATGACCCTACAGGACGAAGAGAGAGATGGGCAATCGAATTGAGCATGTATGATTTTGTCGTAAAACACAGAGCTGGAAAATCACACTCCAATGCTGACACTATGTCGAGATTAAAACCACAGTGTGAGGCAGAAGATGTTTTCCCGGGACAAGAGGAAGATGATGAACAGGAAATCGGCTGGTGTATTCAGAGACCTGTATCAGTAAAACCAGTTCACAAACAAACTTCCAGCGTTTACCAAATTCAGAGTTCACATCCCTCTACCGGTATGTCACACGGTACAACCTTAGTGATTGACAGTGATTTAACTCAACTGAGAAAGGAGCAACAGGAAGATGAAGTGTTGCAGACAGTGTTCTCATGGTTACAGATTTGCAAGAAACCAAACAGACAAACTCTAAAAGGGAGAGACTGGCAGTTGAGAGTTCTGTGGCGCAACTTTGACAAACTGAGAATTTGGCATGGTATAATGTACAGACAATGGATTTCATTGTCTTCCAGTCCAGTGAATCTAATACTGTTACCCAGTAAAATGATCAGGGGTGTGTTAAGAGAACTTCACGAGGTGTTGTGTCTGGCCATATGGGAGTAAGAAGAACATTGGCTCGGTGTAGACAGAGATTTTATTGGCCAGGGATGAACCAAGACATTCAAGAGTGGATTCAGTGTTGCCAAATCTGTCAACATAGAAAATCGCCAACACCAAAGGCAAGGGCACCCATGCAGAGTATATCAGTGACACGACCCTTTGAGATGGTAGCAGCTGACCTCAATGAGCTTCCACAATCTAAGAAAGGAAATAGATATGCATTGGTGATCATGGACTATTTCACTAAATATGTAAATATCTATGCACTCCCAAACCAGACAGCTGTTACCGTGGCAAGGAAGATCTTTGAGGAATATATTACGGAGCATGGAGTATTTGAAAGATTTCATTCTGATCAAGGACGCAAGTAATGATGGAACTGTGTCAACTGCTTCAAATTACCAAATCACATACTACGGCTTACCACCCTCAGTCGGACGGGATGGTGGAAAGGTTTAATAGGATAGCAAAGGAGATGTTGGCCAAATGTGTAGCACAGTATGGGGATGAGTGGGATGACCATTTGTCCAAAATTGCATTGGCATATAATACTAGTGTGCATGAGAGCACTGGGCAAACTCCTTATTTCCTTACTCATGGGAGAGAAGCTCGTCTTCCCATAAACATAGTATATGGTAGTACACCTGATCCACCTACAATGCCAAATACTTATGCCAAACGTATGGTTGATAAGTTGAGAACTGCCTTTAAACACACCGCTGAAACACTTGGTCAATCTCAACGAAGGCAGAAGACTGGATATGACAGGTGGGCAAATCATCACCCATATAGTGAGGGTGACAAAGTTTGGCTGCACGATCCTAGGGCAAGATGTGGCAGAGTTCAGAAACTAGGACTACTGTGGGTTGGTCCATTTACAGTCAAGAAACGCATTCCAGGCAAAGATGGAAACCCAGGTGTCATATATCGTGTGCAAGAAGACGGTCCAAGGCGGAGAAGGCTGGTAGTCCATCATAATCGCTTAAAGCCTTGTAAAATGGGATGTAATAGTGATGTACAGATGATGTGCCATCAAGAGAGGCAGACGAGTAAACCAGAAAATAACTATCGTAATGTGCCAGCTGAGAAAGTTGCAGAAGAAATGTCCTACTTGCCAAATAGGGGATTTGTTATTATTCCAGGTGGACAGCAAGAATGTCAAGAGGAAAACCAGGAAGTCGAGACACCAGGAGTGAGTGACAATGACCAACAGGAAAATCATGTAGAGATTGAAAATTTACCAGAAAATATGTTCCAAGAAGAAGACAGTCTAGAGGAGGAAAATGACCAGCCCTTATTGCGCCCTCAAGTTACTCGATCTGGTAGAATCACAAGAGCACCTGCCAGATACACAAAGTAGAAGAGGAATGTGTTATATGTTGCAGATATGTGGTAAAGAAAAGGAATGTGGTTTATGTTGCAGATATGTGGAAAAGAAGAGGAATGTGGTTTATGTTGCAGATATGTGGACAAGAAGAGGAATGTGTTGTTTGCAGATGCAATTAACAGGAGAGGAATAGGTGCCAGTGTCTTGTGATAGCAGTAGAATTGTGAAATAATTACTGCAGTGCAAATATTATGATGTGTTTGATAACTGAAACACTTGGTACAATGTTTGTAAACTTTGGGACATGACTTTTGAATATTGACCTTATTTTTGAAAAGATATTTTGAAAAAAAAAAAGAAAAAAAAATCTATTTAGGAAAAGTATTTATTTCTGCATTTCAATTCAGTTTGATGACTTTGCTTTGTGGTGTGTCCAGGAGGACACTCCTTCATTGGGGAAAGTGATGTAACAAACAAAAGTTTATCAGTGCCTGTTTGAGGGCGCTCTTTGAACAGCCTCGCTCTGAGAGAGAGTGGAAAATTCCCAAAGCTGTGTTCTTTTGTCGTGTTGAGTTTAGGCCGTGGCTTCTTCTGTTTTGTTGATGGAATATACTTTACTGTGAGCTGTATCCTGGCAATAAAGACTTTAAACTGAACTTGGATGTGTTATAACTGCATGAAAAAGCAGTCTGCAACTTGTGAAAACAATAATATAGCTGTGAAATTGTAATAGCCACCAGTAAAAACTCTTCACAGATGAAAGGACAATCGCTTCATACGAAGAAACTCCATGTTCAGAGGATGAAAACTGACATTGTGGTCCGTGAATGACACTGAAAATAAACAAAGGCTGTGTAATGAATCAAGAAAGTACTGGGAAAACGTGTCATTTTCCTAACGATACTGTCTCCGGAACTCCAGTGTCCCATTGTTTTGTAATTTATAACAAGTGCGCCATGAGCTTTGTTGAATACACTGATATCAAACAGCCATAGCTGTAAACTGGCTCAAAATGGTTTGATCCATGCAGAAGCTTGCATTGGGAGATCGAATGGAGATAGCACAGCAGGCACAGTGTATGTTTACTGACCAAAGTACCTCGGTGTTTTCCAAGGGATATTGGAAGATTGCGAGGGAAATTGAACGGGGCTTATCAAACTAAGTCTGCGGTTCATTTTGAAGTTTGCTGTAAAAGACGTGGTGATGATGAATGACCGTTGATTGTGACTAATTGGAACCTGTGTGACAGATGGGATGAGAACCAGTCTAGGACTGTACCTTGCAAACCGAGATCAGACAGGCGAGAGAGGAAAATACTATGATCAATTGTGTCAAATGCTGAAGATAGATCCTATAGAACAAGGATGACGTCATGTCCTTTATCAAGTGATAACATTATGTCGTTGTGAACTTTGATAAGTGCAGTCTTGGTGCTATGGAATTGGCGATACGCAGACTGAAGAGGTTCTAACAATGAGTTGTTGTTTACATAATTTGACAATCTATTTGCAACGATTTTCTAGATGATTTTGATAGAAAGGGCAGGTAAGAGATTGGTCTGTATTTTTTGAGGACTTCTGGATCTAACGATGACTTCTCTAATACAGGAGACACAACAGCGGATTTGAAAGCATCAGAGGCAGAGCCAGTTTGAAGTAAGAGGTTGATGATGTTACGAAAGGTTGGTACCGGTGGGTCAATGACTTTTTTGACGAGGTGACTTAGAATCGGATCAAGACTACGTGACTTAGATGGTGAAGCCATTACCACTTTCTTGATTTCACTTGGTAAATGCAAACGATGACAGATTGGATTGGGGTTGATTTGATGAAAGGCAGACAGGTGGTTGACCTGTAGGACACAAATCCAAGTTCATACGAATGGTTTCAATCTTCTCACTGAAGAATTGACTGAAATTGTCAACTAGTAATTTGGCAGAAGAAAACGTTGGTAGTTTAGGTGATTTACTCTTGATGAGGTTTGAAACAAGGCGAAACAGAGACTTCTGGTCATGGCAATTTAGCTCAATAAGTTCCCTATAATATGTGGCTTTAGCTTGACTTATTAACTTGTTAACCTTGCTGCACTGCTCACACTATAGTTGACATTGAATTTCAATCAGGTTATTTCGCCATTTACGTTCAAGGGAACGACGATGCTTTTTGGCACAAAGAATTTCAACCGAATACCATTTGCAATCAGGACAGATTGACTGGGCATTCCAAAGACATAAATTCAGGTGACTGTTGCGAGTGATGAGTTTATCTTGTTGTAAAACTGGAACATGAGTAAGATTACCAGGGATCCTCCCAGAGGTAGATTTTAATTTCCTGGAACCAATTCGAATGCCTCTTTGAGTGGGTTGTTTTGCTTGAATACCTAGTGCCTTGATAGATTGCCATGCATTGGCTATGCACTTGAGTCCAGCAGTGGAATTTATCTTGATTTGAAGTAATTCATGACTGTTGTAGTTGATTGGATGGCAGGAGAATGTCATGTCAAGAACGACCAATAGGAGTGGAAGTACACTGAGTAACATCTGGGGTGAATGCCAGTGACAGTAACAAGTAATGTCGATCTCTTTACAATAGCGGCATTACCTCGGTGTTGGCATGATTTCATGGATTGACAAGCGTGATCGATCGGTGATAGGAATTTGAACCTCGTCATCAGAGCTGAAATCATCACTACCTGAACTCAATTTGCTATCACTTTCTTACGATGTCAGCGTTGGATCGTCGATTGCTCGCTCGGGTTCAAAGTTATTGCTCATCATCTTCCCCATTATGATTTTCTGTCGAGTGCTGGGGCTTATCTCGTCCTTGACATTGCGGGGCTTGAAGTAACCTCGTTTTTAACTCACTTTGTACAAGACGACGAGCAGGTTTGATATGTCATTTCCGGTTCCCATGCATTCTACTTGTAGCCACTGGGCTAATAGGCGCAAATGAAAGTGAATGAAGCTAACTCTATTTTTTTACTTTTCCCTAAATAACGATTCGATTACTTCAGAAAGGCTGGGTAACTTTCCATTGACTTCATAATGAATTTCCTTGAATGAAAATTATAACAGGACCAATTTAATGTCATATTAAAAGCGGTTCAGCAGAATAAATGTGTTCCAATTCTACTAGTGAGAGTTCATGGTAATTCATCTGGTATTAAATGGGCTTATTGAGCCTGTTTAATTGTGACTTGAATATACGAGAGGATTTAGCAGGTAAAAATATCAATGACCTCAGACCCATCTGCTGTCATGTACAAACTGCCTCACGAAGAGTGTTATTGCCTTGTCATGAAACAATAGTGCAAGTTTGCATTGGGCGTGTTTCTGGTTCTGGGTCCTTGAAAATTAATGTGTTAATTGTCACAGCCGTGTTGATCCAGATACAGATAAAAACCTCTTGTCCGAAATATCTGCTACCATTAAGCCAACATCATCGTCAACAACTTTTCCTCATGCATTTGGGTTGTTTGCTCTATGGTCAGACCAGGTCAGGTATTGCTACTTGTCAATTGATAAATTTAGGTTCAGAGATTGTAAAATTAAAAGGGTGAAGGTGATTGGTCTGCTTAAATTTCAGCAAATGGTGGATTTGGCATTTAAACCATTTCAAATTCAGCAATGTAAAAATAATTTATCTGCAGTTGCACTTAGAGAAGTGCCCCTAAAGATCATTGTGAGAAAGAACAGGTTGTCAATGACAACCAAATGGTGATGCCATCACATATTGAGGGTTTTTACCAGAAAAGCTGTAGACATTTATTTACTGATGAACAGAAGGATTCCGTATTTAAGATACAAGTCAAGAGCTTGCATGTCTTTAGCAAAGATTGTATGGATGTAGGACGTACTGATATTGTTACTGTTATTGTAACTTACACAATTGATACTGGCAATGCTAAGCCTAAGAAACAAAATATATGTTGTGTTCCTTTTTTTGAAAAGACGTGAAACTGATGAAAAATTACAATTGTTTAAGCAATCATGTACCCCTTCCCTGTCCATGGACTCAAGTAAATTTTGCACTCCATAATTTACTCGGCGTTGCCTTGTACATTACAAAAGTTGTTTTTGTTCCTTCTTGGCCTGGAAGGTGTGCATTATTGCTATTTTGTTATAGTTTTGGCAATGCAAGTGAATGTGCAGATATACAGAAAATAAATAAAAAGGGGGAAATGTAAACTGAGTTTAAAGCCAATGAGCATCGTCCGGCATGATCAGCCCTGAATCTATAAACTGTATACATTTACACACACTCCACTGTACAGGCACATTTAACTCACAAAAATAAGCACTCATTCAAGGTTCGATTTGGAAATAAAATACGGTGTATTTTCGAAGGAAATGAAAAGAAATTGCATCCCTACCATCTATATCGGATTTGAAACATCAACTTTCAATTCGATGTCATTCTACAAGTTGAAACACATGAAATGGCAGGCATTAAAAACAGAATCATGAAACGACATCAACGCCTGTTCATCCTAATATATATATATATTATATATAAATATAGGATTATTGTTATGTCGCTAGATGTACAACATTCAATTGCAAACAATGTCAACAGAGTTCAACAATGTAATTCAAATATTGAGAGTTCATTAATAATTGCATCTATACATTTTATTTTTGACGGCTTCTTGAGAAGAGCTATCATATTTGGCGAATGGGAAGACGAAGTAAACGGGTACTTGAAAGGTACAATTTACAAACACTGCAGGGTCGGGAACTAGTCAAAGCTGATGATGAAAGTTATAGCCGATTTACAACCAATGCATCAGAAATAGTAGCCAAAATGCTTGATCAACGGAGAGCCCACGGTCATCATGATTGTTGGTTGTAGCTGATCTTGGACTGCGACTTTGAATGGCTGTGGAGTCATTTCTGTAGAAGTAAGCTATAACGGTCTTTGTTAGACAGTTGATGGCTGGTTCGAGTACCTTTTCTCGCTTACCCCATTTACATAACCACTGATGTATGCCCTGTGTCAAACCGTGCACGTAGGAGTTTTGCAGTGTACTGAGTTATGTTTCACCAATACATCAACAAAGCAAGCTGTGTTGTGAACAACGTAGTACACTGCACACTGCAGTGACAAAGCAGACGACAAGTGCATATGAGAGGACTAAAGAAAATTGGTAAATCGTACAGTTGTGCACCATTGTACACCATTATTATAAGTTGACGTTAATTTATTGAATTGTTTTCCCCAGAATTTCCCCTCCTTTTTAAATGCCCACCCCTTTACTCGTTAACAAAAATACCGTCAAGGACACTATGTGCTCACATTCGGTTTGAATTGGTCCATTCAAGAAATATTTAAACCAGGAAAAACAAGAATGACAAAAGCAAATAAGTCTCCAGCTTAGGTACTGGAGGTCATCTTTAGGAACATGCATATAAACTTCTATAGCAATGGGAGCAAATGTCAACAACAAAAAACAGAGAAGGCTTGATAAAAAGAAAAGGTGGGAGTGGGCAAAAAATGCACAAAGGCTGGTAAAAAAGTAATGCTACATCATCAATCTTCTAGACCCTACCCCCTCCTGAATATCAAATGTTCCACCCCTTGGTATTACATAAGACCAAATGACAGGAAGTACATTTACAACTTTGGAGATTTTTTAATTCATGCCATGAGTGTTATCATTCTAATGTAAACAGCACTTAAGGTAGTTAAAGATAGTAAAATGCCTTCCACTGTTGGCGGTGATTACAACATCTGGAATTATCCTGGATCCAAATTTCTCATCAGTTCTTGTATGTCTTACATAGAAAAATTGCAAAAATTAGTCCAAAATGAAAAAAAAAACCTCCGCTTTGTTTTCTGGATCAAATTTTCCGATAAATTGATACCAAATATGACAAAATTATGTTCACAGCCTTCAAAATTGTCTCACAACATATCCTGGGTTGGTGTAGGTCATTTAAGGTCACAAACTGAGCAAATTACCTAAAATAAACGAATTTTGGGGTTTCCCAACACTTTGAGCAGAAAATTTATCAAATAACATCTTTCAGGACTTTATACCAAATTACAAAGCTATCAAACAAGGGACTTTATACCAAATTACAAAGCTATCAAACAAGTAATTTTAAGATAAAGTTTTCTTGACCAAAAATGACAATATTGTCTTAAAAATACAAATTTTTATATTCAGGACAATTTCCACATATCTAACTATTGTCATCTCTTGACGTCTGCGTACCAAATATGAAAGCTGTCTGTCCAGGGGTTTTAAAAAGGAAATACTGTTTAAGAGTTTTTGACCAAAAATGACAAAATTGCTTAAAAATAGTAATTTTCCCAATTTTGTCATAATTTCAACAAATTAGAAGAGTAACACCCTTGTAAAGAGACAACCCAAATTTCAGAGCGATTGGGTTGGCGGTTTCAGAGAAGAAGAATTTTTACTGAAAATGAGAAAAATCACCAAAAAATTCAGCAAAAGTACAAAATTGAGGATATCTTCACAACATTCATAAAGCTGTATAAGGTTTACCTTAGGTACTTGCACACAAATTTTCAAAGAAATCAAAAAAGCAGTTCTTGAGTTATTTATTCTTAACCATTTTCACATTATGTAAGCTCATTTGCATAATTTTGGCAATGCAGACTTCATTTGAACAAAATCCCATCTATAGCCCAGGATGCATCCACACACCAAATACCAAGCTGAAACGTGCAGCGGTTTGCGTGTTTTTGATGTTGACGGACATACTGTACGTACATACATACATACATACATACATACATACATACATACATACATACATACATACATACATACATACATACACACATACATACAGACGCCATCGACTTCAGCCTATACGATAAACTCACATTGGTATAACCAAATGTGAGCTAACAAAAACCTTATATTGTTATGCTCGCTGCAGGGCCACAATGCTGGATAATCGAATGCATTATCTGTAATAATCAGGGGATATGATGTCATAAAATTCACTGGTATTGACAAGGCTATAATATAATCGTGGAAAAGAGCTCAATGCAGGAATCAAATTCTCAATGGGCATTCCCTTATTTGTCGGTTGGAAAGATAGATGGCACACAGAGGTTGGTGGTGGATTATCATAAACTACATGCAGTTACACTTAAAGATGCACAGCCACTTTCGCGTATCCAGGATAATTAGGAGGCAATGCATGGGTCTGTCTTGTTCTCTACACTTGACGGGATATTGTCAGGTGAAACAATGAGAATAGTCGTCAGAAGTCAGCAGTAGTCTCTGGCAAATTGTTAGAATTTACTCTTCCAATGGGACTCTGCAATAGTCAAGCTACTTTCGAGCTTTTAATGGAGAAGGTCTTTAGAGGTTTACAGTGTGACATATTATTGCTATACTGAGACGACATAATTGTGTTTAGGCGTAATTTTTAGGAAAACTAAAAAGGCTACAGTCTTGCTGTAATAGAATGAGCGAAGCAAATCTAAGGCTTCAACAAAGCAAATATCATTTTTTTGCTGGGGAGGTTGAATTTCCACGTCACTAGGTGTCCTGTCATGGCTTGTACACATCGGAATAACTTAAAGTTTAGCTATTTTAGATTAACCATCTCCTAAAACATATGTTGAAGATCGTAACTTCTACGGACTATCGTCTTACTATCGTTGATTTATCGGAGTTTTTTTCTGAAAAAAACTAAGCCATGAACGGATATCCATGGAAAGAATGCTTCTTTCTCGGTGGACTGATATGTGCCAGGGGACCTTTGACAAATTAAAACAGTACAGCCCAGTGTTAGCTTTTCTATCAGGGAAAGTGAGTTCAAACTCGATTGTGATGTGTCTCTCTCACAGATTGATTGTGTATTGAGTCAGGTTCAAGGTAATGTTGAACTACCCATTTTTCATTTATACTGGATGCTTATTGACAAAAAAGTAAATAAATTACTTCATAATAAGAAGAGGACTCCTTGCGAAAGTACACTTAGTCATATACTTGAAACATTATTTGCAGGGTAGAAAGTTCACTGTTCGCACAGATCAAGTATAACTGGTATGGTTGACCCATTTTGAGAACCCAGAAGTTTAACTAGACAAATGGTTAGAAACTTTGAGTCAGTTCGATGTTGACATAATCCATAGACCTGGAGACAAGAATCAAAACGTGGACGCGTTGAGTCATATGTCATTGAATACATTAAATGTATACAGTGTGGACGAGAACATGAGATAGAATATTGTACAGATCAAGATAGCACACAAGTTAAATATACCTCTAGATGGGGTAGATGTCTAAGTAATAGACATGAAACAGCAGAGTTCCCAGAAGATTTATGAAATGAAAACACATTGTTTGTTTCAAAAGAGGAAGGAAGTGAAACAAGACGCAGTGTGGGACCATGAAACTCTTTGGTCATAAGCAGAACAACAGAACAGCAGTAAGATACCAATATATCACTTTTATTGCAACTAAAAGAAGCTTTGAAGGAAAGACTGTCCCGGGGTAAGGTTCCCCACAAGTCCCCAGCATTAAAGTCATATTAGTCTTCATATCAATGACTTAGGGTACATCATGGGGTTATATTTCAATTGGTTGAGATGTCTGGAACTCAGTTTATGCGTTGGTAAAAATCATTTGGTCAAGTTAGTCTTAGGTGTGCTACACGACTCTAAGGTCAAAAGTCATATGATGATGCGACGAACGTTGGGTTTGGTTTGTTTGAAATTCTATTTGTATTGCATGTCATCAGCCATCAACTCTTATATATGGACAGGTGGCTTTTGTGCAAGAAGTAAACCTTCCAAACTCAGTAAAAGAGTTCCTTTGCAAGCATACTTGGTTGTTTCCCCGAAGGGACACATTGCTAAAGAGGTGTTGGGTCTTTTCCAGACTCAGCCAAGGGGAATCACAAATATTGGTGGAGGGTGACTATTTCACCAAGTAGATGGAAGCAAGAACTATAGCAGTGGTGTTATTGAATAATTTTTTCTCTAGATTCGGGTTGCCTCTTGAATGTCACTGTGTTGAAGTACAAATTTGTCTCGAATATTTTCAGGGAAGTCTGTGATTAACTGTGTGAGCATAATAGTCTTGCATCCCAGATTGGCTGAATAGGGAAATGATGTTTGTAATGCGAGATCAATATTCTTAATGACTACACTAAATCTGATGACACTTCCTGCACATGTTGATCATACAAAGATTTACAAGTCAAGAAAGGCGTTTTAATTTTGGCAGTATCAATAGCTAATCATAGGATATCTCTTCTTTACTGAAGATGAGGACATTTTTGGTTCACATCTGGTGTTCTGACATTTTCATGTCAAATGCAATTACTCAGACATGCCTAGACCAGTTTCTTGCATATAATTCGAATTTTGACATTTAAAAAGCAAGGGCATGGCATACCTTATTCTGTCAAACTTGGTAAAAGGACATTACCCTATGCCACTACTTGTTTATAGTCTAATCCAATAAGGTCATCAGTCACAGACATGGCTTTGGTACCCGCATTCCCTTTTTCATGTGCATCATATCGACTTTAATTTTAGTCACTTCAAGCAACAAATTCCTATTACAAGGGGAAAATATTCATTGTCAATGACTTGTTTATTTTTTATGTATTATTTATTTATTTATTTATTTATCTATTTATTTACAATGTATGATTTTCCATTAACAAGCACCATTCGGGAAATTGATCCAAAAATGCTGTAATCTTCCATGGGTCCACTATCATTGAGGCTCTTGACATGAAAAAACTGTTACACAATTTCCGCCACACGGACATATAAACGTGCATATGCAGGACATATATCAATGTCCTAATACAAACTTTGAATCAAATCTGTTGAGACGAGTCTGAGTTATGGCTCTGGATATGAAACAATCGTAACAAAATGGCCTCCATGCCGCCATATGGGATTCTATAGTGAAACCTATCAACCAGGATATGTATGCCATAAGTCAATATCCTTGTACAAACTTTGAATAAAAGCAGCTGAGACGTGTTATGGCTCTGGACATGAAAAAATTGTAACGACATGGCCGCCATGCGGCCATATTGAATCGTACCACAAAACAAATCGACCTTGATATGAATGAACTAAAGAGTAATCTATGTGCAAAGTTTGAATGAAATCGCATTTTTGAGAAATTTGCGAGAACGGACGAATGGAGGCACACATGGGCCCACTGACGAACGAACATGACCAAAGTCCCCCTTTCCCTGACAACGCCCGGGAGATGGATTTGAGACTAACAAGGCACAAGGGACTCAACATTTGAGGGATGTTGAAATATTCGAAGATTGGAGAGGAATAAACCAAAGTTAATCAGAATGCCTCTGAGCTCGCGTATGTTGGTATTTTCAAGGGCAGCCTTAAAAAAGGTTTAGCATTACTACCGACCTGCCATCATGATCATAATCAATATCGCAATCTTTATTTCTTAAATACCGCATCACAAATATAGATGTTTGGATGCATTTCATATCAAAAGGCGGAAAATGACAACAGTAACAATTTAAAATATAAAAGTCAAGCCCATGTTTTCGACTGATGTTTGTAGTACTCAACAAATGAAGTTGTTTTTCTTGTATTATTTTTATAGGATTCTCACCTGTATCGGTAGTTACATACAAAACCAAGGGTGTACCAGATGAACAATCGAAGATGAAAAAGACAATGGAAGCTGCTAGCATATTTGGAGCAGCTATTGATCGATCATTTATATTACGTAATCACATAGCTGACGGAGATAAAACAGTCATTGATGAAAGTAAGGTGACAGTCACGAGAATCCTTGAAACTGCTTTGATAGGCGCAGAAATGTACATCAAAATACAGATGTTGCAGGCTGCGGGTGGTGAAGGGGATGAAGAAAGCAATGGTAGGTAATTTTTTTACTGTTTCAGTGCTATGTCATTTGATTCGCCTAGTAATAATATTTGCAATTAAATGTCTGGAAAGGTGCTGCATCATATCGCGCCTATTTAGCACGACGATAAAAATCTCGTGTAACTAACGGGGCTATTATAACCTCCATAAGTGTAATAATAACCATAAAAAGTAATATAATATTGAAATAAAATAAGTCACAATGGTAGTAAAACAGTCAACCATTGAGGCCAGAGCCCGGAACCACAAACGTCATACACAAATTTACCATAAATGTCATAAAACTCAACTGTACATGTAATAAACTTGAACTTGTATGTGATCATTTGTTAATGAATGCACCGAGTAAATAATAAACTTTAAGAAGATCAGTGTAATCTTATAACTTTCCGGAAACTTCGATTCGAGCTATACCAATCGACAGTTAGATAAAGGAAGATGAGCAGCAGTTCTAGACATTAAAGTGGCTCTCACGTTTGGTAACATTTTTAAGCACATTTTTTTAATGCCAACGGTCGATATTTGACGAGGCGACTGCGCGCGGATCACGAGATATCGATAAAAACATGTCTTCAAAAAAGTAAAAGTTTGAATTCCGGTGGCCCACCTAAATTCAGCTTCCGAACATCGAACGTTCGGCACTGGGGCCATTGTCAGCTAAACTATGGAGTACGAGTCTACGCTGACGCTGTAGTACGCCACAGTACCACTGGCGTCCGTGATCGGTCATGGCCTGAGGGAGAAAGCTGAGTCTTACTGACTTGGCATATAAACGAAAAACAATTTTGCTGATTCCACTAGAATTGGCAAAGGTGACTAGCACAGTTACGTGCGGTTAATACATCGCGGCCGCCGCGTGATATACATAGACGCATGCCAAGTGCGCATACCACGCGCACGGCGTACTGTGTGGCAGACGACAAAATGTAGTCATCGAAGGTGGCTTATATTTGACATGTAAAAACTGATGTTTATGTGATATTGGTTAAAAATATAATACAACCGATTCAGAATAATGAAAACGACAAAAACTAAGGAGAAGTTTTTAAAAACTCACCTGAGGTAAAGGCATAATGCTGTATATAAAGTCTTTGCAGTGGGAAGTAAATTAATTGCGTCGTTCGAACTTATTTTAGACTCCCTAGAATATCGTAAATCAGCACAACAACAAACCTTCGGGGGATTTCGAGTCAAAATTAGAACGATCGTAAAACTTCAGGATGTGAAAAATACGCTCGGGAAATGACATGTTTTTATCGATATCTCGCGATCCGCGCCCGGTCGCCAAGGCAAATATCGACCGTTGGCATTAAAAAAATGTGTTTTAAAAATGTTACAAAATGGGAGTGCCTCTTTAATGATTTCATTTTTAGGGAGTGTAAAATAGCTTATCAACCAGTGATACCACACAAAGTTGCATGAACACTTGCATGAAGGAAGAAGTAAGACATCCTGCATTCCTTAATAACAGAACTACCTTCAAATGGGACAACATACACCCATGAACTGTATGTCAAAAGGGATGATTTCGGTTTTGAAATTATGAATTATCCCCACTTATCGAGTAATATTCCATCTGCACCTGCTTATGGTGTGTATGTGTCTCAAATTCTCAGATATTGTAGGGCTTGTGATTCCAACACGGATTTTAAATTGAGACACAGCTTATTAGTATCAAAACTAGTGAGACAGGGATATACATCCAAAAGACTCGTGAGGCCTTTCAAAAAGTTCTACGGTCGATATGATGACATTGTGGCCAAATATGACACCTCAGTCACTCAAATGATTAGCGACAGCATTCCAGGCTTTGACTTATATATATATAACAGTGATTCATATACTGTATCACTTCATACAATAAAGACAATTTTGGGACCAATCCTGACGGGTGTAGCATGCTAGCAGGGTACGCTTACCCATTCCGGACGCCTGGTTCCATCACTGACTATCAGTAGTTCAGGATGGTCCTACTTAAATTTGTAAATCTCAAATGTCCCACGGACCTGGTAATGTATTACCTTGAATGAAAATTATTATTGGACCTGTTTAATGTCATATTTCAGTATTTGTATTTTATAAATCGATTGCAACTTCTTATTCTACCCTCCCCCCGAAGAATGTTGAAACACCCACTATTTAGCTTGTCAACTTAGCATCTATATGTGTAAAATGCATGGTTATAGTTTATATTAGAATTCTAAAACGGATCAGAAGTCAGTTTTTAACAATAACAATGCCATAGAGGTTGAGTTGACAAGATGGATACTGTGTATATTAACATTCCTCGGGAAGGAGAACAAGAAATTATTGTGAAAAAATGGTGAAATTATCACCAAAAGTTAGCAGCACTGGGGCTTTAATTGATTCCTTAAAGTATCATAGATAGTGTCAAATTTGATGACCTTACTATACATAATGTTCATAAAGAGATGTACTGACACTGAAAAGCTATTTTGCTAATCGCTAATTTGAATCATTGTCACAGAAACCACTGCCTAACAGGTCCTGAACGTTTCAAGATTTAATTTGCTTGCTATTGATGAATTTCTGTATATATAAGGGTCTGTAAGTGAGTGTGTGATCTCACGTTGTGAGTTCGAACCTGATTGAAACAACCGTATTATATGGTATCATGCTATGTACGTTCTCTATACAATCTTTGTCTATCATATCTTCAAACACATTGACCCTATTTTTACGATTATGGTTTTTTTTTATTAAATTTATGGTTGATTTTATTACATTAATGAGCGATTTTGTTATATTAATGAGTGCATTATATCACAATTACGGTTGTTGTTAAATTTATGGAGATAAATATATATTTGTTGAAGTTAGATTTTTCGTGCGAGTTCCTAAAATCTTCAAAACGTTTCCGTAATACACAGTATTTGCAACATATCATGAGAAATTCGTATTTACTCGGAAGGAAATACGTGACGTCATTTAGGCACAGTAAGTTGCAATATTGCCAAATTTTCCACTTCTAATGACCAGCAGTTGATATTCGAAGTTTTTAAGATGATTTAATATGGAGATCTAGCAATTCTCAGAGAAAAGTATGAAAATCAATGATAATTTGAATCACTGGAATGGAATATTTATGAAGGGTGTTTAAACTTCTCTGTATATCAAGGAACACATTCTGATATACGCCAATTTTTGTTTCAAGAAATATATTATTCAGTAAATAGACAACAATATGTGCGACAATTAAAAAACCCAAGTATTTTGTTAAAGATACAATATGTGTTGATAATATAATATATAATATTAATAAAATAATAAATTTAGAGTTTAAAGTCAAACTTAATAATCATTTTAAAAGTATTAAATGTGTATCCCTCGAGCTTAAAGATGCACTCCCCCTTGATAACATTTTTAAAACACATTTTTTAATGCCAACGGTAGATATTTGACGAGGCGACTGCACGCGGATCGCAAAATATTGATAAAAACATGTGCTCAAAAAAACAAGTTTGAATTCCGGTGGCCCACCTAAATTCAGATTCCGAACATCTAATGTTAGGCACTGGGGTCATTGTCAACTAAGCTATGAAGTACGAGTCTACGCTAACGCTGCTAGCGTACCACTGTAGCACTCGTGTTGGTGATCGGTTATGGCCTGTGGGGGAAAGCCAAGTCTTACAGACTCAGAGAAAAAACGGAAAACAAAGTCAGCTGATTCCACCAGAATTCGCATGGGTAACTAGCACAGACACATGCGGTTGTTACAGAGAAGCCACCGCGTGGTATGCACGCATACCATGCGGTGGCTGCTATGTATCGAACCACTCAACCGTGTGGCAGACATCAAAATGTAGTCATCAGAGGCGGTTAATATTTTACACGTAAAAACTGACATCTACGTGGTATTGGTTAAAAATATAATAGAACTGACTGTGAATAATGAAAACGACAAAAACTAAGGAGGAGTTTTAAAAAAACTTACTTAAAGTGAAGGCATAATGCTGTATATAAAGTCTTTGCAGTAGGAAGTAAAATTGAGTCGTTCGAAGTTATTATGGACTCCCTAGAATATCGTCTATCAGCACAACAACAAACTGCCGGGGAATTTCGGGTCATAATCAGACACGATCATAAAACTTTGGGATGTGAAAAATACGCTCTCGAAAAGACATGTTTTTATCGATATCTCGCAATCCGCGCGCAGTCGCCATGTCAAATGTCGACCGTTGGTATTAAAAAAATGTGTTTTAAAAATGTTACCAAGTGGGAGTGCCTCTTAAAAGCACACAGCATAATTTTTTCATGAATTGAATTGAGTAAAGCGGTATGTTTTCATAAACATATACAGTGACAAATGAAATTATTTCCCCTTTATTCATTGGTCATAAGCTGTATTTAGCTTTATATTAAAGCATATCATGTGCATCATTATGAAGCAAAGGTATTTTTTATCTCGAAATATATTTAATTACCATATGCAATTAAAGTAGACTAAGTACAAGATTATTAGGTAGTTCAACTGATGATAATGGCTATGTATGTCACACTACAGTAATTGTACATCGATAACGTTAAGCGCATAATTATGTTGCATAAGAGTTTAGGTTGCTGTAGATAAATCTCAGGCTTAAGATTGTATTAAGGTAGTCCGCGCCTCGAAGTTGAAATCCTTAAATTTTTCCCAAAGCTGTCCTCAAGGAAACTGAAAATCATTCTATTTCAACAATAAAAATAGCTAGGTTCACTGTGAAAAACGTCTACTACAGAAAGAAATTATCCAGTATTTTGCAACTCATGAAATACAAAACAGTCGCCATCCCTGTGTTCACTCTGTTGGCATAAGTACATTCTCGATTTTTGCAAAACATTCAACTTCGTAGATGTTAAATTGCCCTGTATGGCCCTGAATTGCCCTGTGTGACACTGTATGGCATCTCAAAATTTTGGGGTTAAGAAAAGCGTGAATAACTCTGGCACGGATAATACCAACATCAAACAACTCGAACTGGATTTGCATACTAAACGTGTTGACATGTGAGTCAATGCATGGGAACAGTGACTTTTTCACTCCTGTAGTTTGAATGCCTGTTAGTTTAGGGCTTAGGGGGAATTTTCAAAGTCTAGTTTTCTGTTTTTGCTTTTCGTGAGTATAAATATCTGAATCTCCCATGTCTGTTTGTAGGGTCTACCTGCCAATGATATAACAAGTTGACTGAATATCACCTGTGATATGTCAGAAACATTTAACAAATTCTGATTGAAGGTGACCAGTTTTTCAATACAGAAAGATCATTTACCCTTCGTTAACTGTAAAAAGGCTTCTTCCAAATTTCCATGTAATGGGAACAAAAAAACGTTTTTAATTTCAATGATTGTTATCTCCTCATGAGTGGAAGACATGTCAACCTATAGTTTGTCATAAATAACATTCCTCATGTTATCTTTTAGTGCTGATTTTCCTCGCACTCTTAAGATTATGATGGTGCCAAAGTCAAGAGTTAGGCTTCACTTTCTGTAACTTGAATTTTCTTTCTTTGATTACATGCTCTCATTGAGATAACTGATAAACATGTCTGAACATGCTGTTGGTACAGTCAAAATGATGAGCAAAATTAATTAAAATCCTGTCTTTCACACTTGCTTATCTCATGAAGGATAATCAAACAATCAATTTAATGTTTGCCTTTAGTCACCTGATTTCTTGAAAATATATATCATGGCACCAACCACTTGAAACCTGCTGCACTTTTGCTACTTTCTTCTTGAGGCGATGCATTAGTAGTTATCAAATATCTGTGCACAGCCAAAATGTCAAAGCCAAAAATACTGTAAACCATAAAGGTATAGAATATCATGTATGTGTTAATTCAGTTGCTGGAATAAAGCATATAATCGTGGTAAATTTGATGCAGTCCCTTTTTAGCATCAAATAATGCTGTCGATAACATTTTTTTTAAGTGTTGACGTCCAAACATTGTTATGAACAACAAATTCATTACCCACCTGAGTGTAAACATGACTCAGTCATGACTCCATAAAAGGTGAGTCCGGATGACAGTCTGGAATAGTAGCTGCTGCACTGCCTGAAGTAGTGTTTGAAGACACAGTTTAATGCATAACACAATATAAACACATGGTTCCCACTTTTCGATAAGTTATTTACCAAGAATTATCAATTCTATGTTGTTTTTGTGTCTAATCTGTGGAGCACGGTGATTAGTTATAATCGTTTGGATCCCATACCTTGGCTTTGGATGCTTGCATCCCGCCTTGCGTCCACGTGGTCGAAAAAATAACTTGGTAGGCATAGCTGAACAAAGGGACATCTTCGTCGCCATATTGAAAGAAGTTCTGCTTGCACCCTGGCACTGCCGTACATTGACAATTGAACGAATACTGCTTCCAAGCATGGTAGAGTTCGAGATTTTGGGACGAATCCAAGGCAGCAAATGTTTAAAAACCAGAAGGTATAAAAACTTCGCGGAAATTCACTGGTACAAAGCGGCAGTTTCACCAACTCTGCTGCTTGTGCCAGACAAGATTCTGAAAATCACTTGAAGAGTCGCAGGGTACACTTCCAGTGATTATAAGCATCTTGCTAAGCATCAGCAGCAGAGCCTGTGAAACCATTCCTGAAACACATTTTGCAGTGACATACTGTAGCTCATTGTTGTACCCTGAGACTCTTCAAGTGATTTTCAGAATCTTGTCTGGCACAAGCAGCAGAGTTGGTGAAACTGCCATGTCAAGCTCCGATATGGTGGCGTCAAGTATGTCTTCCCGTCTTCTACTGCTTGCATCTTTTTCAGGTAGGAGATATAATCTTTAAGGAGCTCACACAGTTCTTTCCGCACCTATTATGTGCATTTCATTCCACCAACTATGGTGCTCCTTATGGGGGGTTGGGCCCCAGAACATAGCAAAAGTTGTTCTTGATGTATCCATGCAGTCTGGCGATGCCTACCTGTGTTATTCCACTACATGTGCTTTGCTGCCATGCTGCCTGGCAAGGCCCCAATTCCCCTATTTGTACCTGAAGTCTTTGCTGTTACTGATGTTGAACTGCCAGCAGAGGGCTTCGTGACTAACCTTAATGCAAAGGTAAAACCTTGCAAGCATTTTCGTCAGGCAGTGCAACCCCCATCTCATGGAGAATGAGCCTGGTGGTGAAATATACATGGAAATAGGTAAGGGGTCTGATCAGGGGAGGGGGCAGGGTGAAGTCCAACAGGTAGTTTTGGAAAGTTATACCACAACTGGCTGTGGTACACAAAACAGCAAAGTTAAAATGCTGGGGCCAATACTGGATGTCAGAGTTGGCCATCCAAACCTTGGTCTCCTTTGTGTTCCATCAGGCAAGGATATTGTTCTCTCAATGAGTATGTCTTTTGGGTGAATGGCCAACATTTCCATCCTTGACTTGAAGAGTTTGAGCCCGGTCAGCATTGCCTTGATATAATCCACAGGTAGTGCTAAAGCCTCATCCACTGCTGGGACCACTAAGTGCAGAACCTTGTTGAGATTGAAACTGTTGGGCTGGCTGGCCATTCAGACTATATGTCTTTTAGGCTAGCATATTTTTTATGTGGCTACCACCAGCTATTCTCCATCATTATAGCCGTCGAGCCAATAATTCCGCATACAACTTTCCAAAGGCGAGATGAAACTTTCCCCCTTTCTGGATCTTGAATGCTTTAACAAAGTTGTCCTTGATAATAGCTAAGTCTGGGTCGCCCAGCTGCTTGCTTGTCGGGCTCGCCACTCCCTGCCTTTTTCTACGAGCAGCTGCTTGTAGTGGAGGTAGTGCAATTTGGATTTTTCTCATTTCCCATCCACCCAAGGGCTCATCTGGAATGACCTCAATGATAACACGAGAAGTGTCTATAGCACCAACAGCTGCTAGTAGGGCAGAATAAGAGCAGCCAGCATGCTTCTGATGAGCACTCGTTTGCAATGTTAAGGTCAATATTGATTTGGCCGATCATCTTGTCACTGTGCTGGTAAGCAACTGTTCTTTTGACACAATCAGCCAGCTCTGAGGCATCTGTAAGGACTGAGACACGCACCACAGTTTTTTAATTTACAGAAAATCCCCATGTGATTGAAATATGTATTTGTTTTTTTATGTCATTGATCAGCCTCAGTACAAATATTGGAGCAGATAACATACCTCTTCAATGTCTTCTGGATCTTGGAACAAGCCTTCTGGATCTTCCAACACATCTATGAAGTCAACTGTCCGAAAACGTTGGCCCTTTGCACTCTAGCACAAAACTGGGAATTTGTAGTATAAGTGCTCGGTCATTAGCTGATTGCCAAGGTTTATTCAGAGTACAAGTCTATTGGCTCTCCACAGGCTGCATCATTCCAGATTAATTGTAAAGCCAATTAGTTCTTGGTGTTTCTGAAGAAACATTGGGATAGTCTTTTCACAGAATATCTTAATCTACGCTGTCAGCCTATTCACTTCACACATTGAATAAAAGCACTTTCATCAAAATCAACAACTATTATCCCATGAATTTAACCACGTCGACAGCAGTTTTTAGGATGAAACTGACAATGGTGCCAATCAATCATGGAGATAGCTGCAGTACTTTTCCAAGTCAGTTCCTGCAGCCAATGGCCAAGTTGTTTGACCACTCTTTTTGTCACGTTGTATGCTTTCCCTGCGGGGCAATTACCTGCATCACCGTGGGTAGGTCATTGCCTTTCACACCTAGTGGACCACCTACTTTTCATTGAGGTAGCTCTATGAGCGCCAGTCCTGCAGCAGTTAGCAGTACTCTGATTTTGAGCCCTTTCTGTTTGAATGGCTCTGTCAACTTTGTTTTTAGTTCCATATCTGGATTGTTGAGAACTTCTTTAAATGACCTTGTTGGAGCCCTTCTTTAATAAACTCCCCAATACTCACCATGTTGCATGTCGATGCAGTCGTCAATTTTTAGTCCCCGCGGACGAAGTCCAGTGGGGACTTATAGCTTTGGTCCCATCCGTGCGTCTGTGCGTCCATCCGTCCTCAGCCGTTTCTCAGACACTGCTGAACCAATTTTGTTCAAACTTGGCACAAATGCATAGCACTATGACCTACAGATGTACATCGATTTAATTTGCGATACGATTCAGTATGGCTGCAAGATGGCCATATTTTTGAGATTTTTCATGTCTTTGAACCATAACTCAAACACCCTTGAACCGATTCCGTTCAAACTTGGCACATAGGCATAACACTATGGCGTACATATAAATTATTTTGCGATACGATCCAATATAGGCGTGAGACAGCCATTTTGTTTGCGATTTTTCATGCATTAACTCAAACATCCTTGAACTGATTCTGTTCAAACTTGGCGCAAAGGCATAACACTGTGGCCTACATATGCATGTCGAATTATATTGCGATAGAAGCCAATATAGGCTTGAGGCGGCAATTTTGTTGCAATTTTTTCATGTCTTTGAACCATAACTCAAACATCCTTGAACCGATTTTGTTCAAACATGGCACAAAGGCAAAGCACTATGGCATACATATGCATGTATCAAATAACCTTGCAATAGGAGCCAATATGGCTGCAGAACTGCCATTTTGTTGGAATTTTGCATGTCTTTGAAGCTTAATTCAAAGGTCATTACACAGATTTTGTCCAAACTTGGCACAAAGATCATGCACTATGGCATGCATATACATGTCAATGTACTTCGTGACATGTTCCAATATGGTTGCCAGATTGTCATTTTCCCCAATATCGCTGCCAGATGGTCATTTCTGGATTTCTTCATGTCTTTGAGGCTTAATCATATGCACATATTCCTTATCCAATTTTGTTGAGACTTGGTACAAAGATAAAGTACTATGGCATAGATATGCATGTCTACTAATTTTGTGCTATGATCCATATGGTCAATAGACAGCCATTTGATTTCAATTTTGGTGTGATTTTTTATGCCTTTGAAACATTAACATAGGTCACTGTCCTTCGATGGACTGATTTTGTTTAAACGTGATATGGCTGCATTCTTGTGCACATGATCCGAAATGGCTAATTACAACAGCATACCCGATCCCATACCATTTCTAAAATTCCACCAAACCATGTGTATAGTATGTGCCATCATGATACTAGAGGCAGTGATGTCATCGTTATGTGTGATGTAATCAAAAGTTCCTTCAGTGGTCATTACCAGCAGAGATGGGTCAATTTTATTGAAATTTCCTCAGATTACTTTATTATGCAAGTCACAAGCCTGATGCACCTGTTGCATCAATGTCATTCAACAGCTACATAGACCACAGCTACCTAGACACCAAAGATTATAACAAAATGGACAAGCGGGGACTGTGTCATCAACGATGACTTGTCGCTTGTTTGGCTTGGAACTAAGGTATCAGCTCAGGGAAGAAACCCAGTTTGGATTACAAGTACGACAGCAGACGTGCGCTAGAGGTTGGGCTACATTGTAGTAGGGGTTTATATTTGAGTTGTTTCTGTGGCAAAACTTGTTGCCCCTATGCACAGTGAGAGGAGAGGACCAGACTCCACTCTCATTTTGCCTTGCCCCTCCCAAACGAAAAGATGTTGAGGGGTTTATTATTTAAAATTTAGGCCTAAATTCAGTGAACTGTTCCGGAACTGGTAGTTTACTACTTCTAGTTAAGGTATAAGTAGTGATAGTGACCGCTACTGAAACTCACGGCCGTAATTATATTAGTCAAACCATCAAACATATTGATAAAAAATGTAAAGGTATTCAAAAAATTAACTTACAAGCACATTAAAATGTCACTGAAAGTTTAGATACTTGCAACACAAAATGAAAAAGATGAGTAGGGTACTTGCAAAAGCAAATGAAAGTTTTCAATAGTTCAGCAGCACATGAACGTGTGTGGTATTTCCCTATTATGATGGAATGTGATTTAAGGTAGCTTTCCTCATCATCTGGTATATTTCATGTCGAAAAAACGAAACTTTGTTTTTTCCCTGAAAAATATTCCTAGGATATCGACCCTCAAGTGTGAAGAATATGTTGGTCTGAAAGTTTGTTTATGGCTGAAATTTCGCGATAAAAATTTACAGGAGAGACAGATGCATGTTGTTGCATTTTGAGACTACCACTAAGTCTTGATTGGCAAGGGATTAAGCCAAGCGGCAGCACCACTGTATTCTCGCATGCACTTGGACAACATCCGCTGTGAAAATCCCATTGATACCTACCGTAACTGCATGTGTCAAGACCATCGTGTGTGTGCGTAGCTATCAGGCGCAGAATTGTGGTTGTAAGTTTTCCTCAAAGGGTTGACTGCTCCCAAAAGATGGCAACTTCTGAGTATTAGCAAGACACTGAGGCAAGAAATTATTCAATTTCAGGTTAGTACAGATCACAAATAGCAGCATATATATTGAGTTTTACAATCTACAGCATGAGTAATTGCAGGACCTGTAGTCATTATTAATAATAAATGATAAAAAGTCACGGTCAAGTTCGCTTGTCAGAGATCGCCCGCCCATTGACGTTTTTGTGGAGGGACCGTGTTTCAATTATCATCAGGGGAGGCAGTAGTTTTGATCAAATTCTTAAGACGATTTGCCGCTTAATCTGAGTCAGACGAGTCGTGTCGGCAAGCCGTGTATTTGTAGTTGCTTTGCCACACACCGAATGTTTTATTTGAGACACTTTTGCACGTTTGAAAAAGCACCCGGAGCAATGGATAATTTCTTAATGTTTAACATCTCTAGGAGAAGCTCCGGTCTTCCCGTATACCTAAATGGTACATTCCACGAGAGGCCACATAGAGATGGCGAATACATGAACACCGCGACGTACACGTAAATGTTTAGCATCCACGGCAGAGACAAAAACAGCATCGTGAAAGAAAGACGACGAAAAAGGGGTCATCGAAATTCCAAAACAACAACACTGATGTTCACGAGTGTAAAAGATAGCCTGAGAATGTCAGACAAAGAATCATACTACAGCCAAATTTGAACGCCAATGGCCGATTATTTGTCGTACGATGAGAGCATTTGTAACGATACCGATGGCATGGTTTTGGGACAGCCCTCGACGAGAACAAGGACTCAGATTGACATTCTTGTCTTAATCTTCAGGTTTTCTCAGATTCTCTCCATTGGCTTTGTTGCCGCTGACTGACATTTGGCTATGTCAGTCAAATGACTCCAGATTCGTTTTGTATTCATATGTCTACTAATGTAAGCAGCGAAGTGATTGTCATGGCAATCAAGCTCGGGGACTTTTCTTTACACAACACAGCCAACTTCTGAATTAGGCTGCGTTCACAAAAACGATTAGGGGTGGGGGGCTGGAGGAATCTCGATTGAAATCTTATTTTTTTTTCAGATCCCCCCTAAGTACCCTAAAAATTGTCATATGCCCCCCTCTATGTGGTCAATATTTTTCAAGGCCCCCCCCCAACTATCACAGACCCACATGTTTGTAAAGGATGTGAACGCAGAAAAAATAAACATATATTGCGCCGTTCCGCTCACAGGTGTTCAATACTACCTGTTTAAGCATTTTCTATAGTCATATTCTGAAGGCAAGTTTTTTAAACTCATCAGTGATTTTTTTAGATTTTTGTTGGTCTAAAAGCCAACTTGAGTTAATCCAACTCTGGCCAGGTCAATTGCTGCTGCTGAAGAACACACAAAATGGCAATCATGGCTAATTGCCATATTGCACAGTGACCTAAAAAGCACACAAAATGACAATCATGAGAAGAGTAGGCAAATTGTGAATTCCTGCTGATTATCATATCGCACAGTGACCTACCAAAAATTGTTTCAAAATTACAAGACATATATGAATTAGATGCTACTCAAAATTGACAATACTGGAAGCTTAAAATATTCTATCAAATAAATGCTTTAATCTCTGAAATTTTGGGTGAAAAATTGCAAATTTGATTAAAAAATGAATAATTACATTTGGTGACAAATTTTTTTCCTTTATAGTCTTTACTGTTCAAAGTTTTAATTCTGTATCATTTTGTTACAAGAATGTGAAAATTTAGAAAATCAAGCACGGTGACCCCATCTTTTTGCTTTAATATTTGATTATTCTCATATGCAAGAATTCAAAAAATTCTGTGTGTTCTTGCATGTATTGCTCTCTAGCTTGATCTTGTGTACAAGTATGTTTCACAGTCTTGAGCGTCATTTGACCCAAACTCTTCTTCAACTATCATGTACGTAAGAGTCAGAGCTACAGCGCTATATCTCTGCCCAAGGTCCCTCCACAAAACTGTCATGGTTCAGGTATGCAGTGACAGTGACACTGCAGTAGCAGAGCATTTATGAAAGTGACACTCAGTTACCCGTAGGCAGTATCCGTATTAAGTTTGATAATTTTGGCAATATTTTTGTTCAGTTTTACAACTGCGTTCTTGTTCTACTCCCTACAGCATCTTGAATTGTCTAGTATTCAGCTTGCTGTCACAGCCTATGTATGTGTACCATGCATTTGTATCACTGACAACTGACTGTCAGTCTGGACTCTAATTAAATTATCATAAAATACATATTAATATTTATATATATATACAAACTTTGTCGACAAACTAAATATTGTGTGTTTGAGCATGCTGTAGGGGGAAAGCGAGAAACTGTAGTTGTTATATTGCATAAAAATATAGCGGAAATCATTAACAGTTGCAGCTTCTGCCCTGTTACGAGGCTAAAGTTCGGTTTTTTTATGACAATTCACACGTTTAGATTTTTTTGAGATAAAATCATGAAATGCGATAAAATGGTTCTAGATTTTGTTAAATTATTACTAACATTACAACATTTTGATGACATAAAAAATAGTATTCATTTTTCATTGAATTACCTACACAAAGTTGGAATTGGAAAATGTAAAACACAATACGGAACCAAAAATTTTCAAGTCCTCCCCTACAAGTAGGGCAAAATTTTCAAGTCCCCCCTCTACTACCCCCAAAATTTTCGAATCCCACGAATTCCTCCAGCCCCCCTCATAGGTTTTTGTGAACGCATCCTTATTTAAGTGAAATGAGTCTCAGTGACCGCGACTGAAAATCACGGCCTTAACAATGTTATTCTACGAATCTAAAACATGAACTCCAAAAATGAAAAACGTATTCAACGATTAGTGTACATTAACATAATATAAAATGTTATTTGAAGTTTAGTGACGAGCAACACGAGTTCAAAAGATAAATGCGGTAAGCGCATGAGAAAAGGAAGTTTTCAAATGGTCAGCAGCACATGAACGTGTGTGGTATATGCAGTCTTATTGAAGGTCATTTAGATATAACACTCATTTTCACTTTGAAAGTCAAACGGAAATATATCGGACAGTTGTGTAAGAAGACGCTTATGTTATTCAATAACCTTTCGATTTGTGTTCTGATGTCTAAGCAGGTAAGCAGCGTAGTGTTTGGCATTGCAATGAAATTGTGGAAGCTTCGCTGTTAAAACACACCTAACTTTTGAAATAAGTTATAATAAGTCTAAGTCACTGTGAACTACAGTCATTGCCTTAATAACGCCACTTAAGCACTAACAAATATAAAGCAAACAATAAATGAAGAAAATATTCAATGATTAGTTTACATTATCATACATAAAAACATTACGAAAAGATGAGGTACGAGCAATACAAGTTAAAAAAATATCTGTCCAGTCGGAAAGGAAAATTTATCGAATGGTCAGCAGCTTATTGATGCTTGTGGTACTTCTATTGTATGATAGTTTTCTGTCTTATTAAAAAGTATATTTTATATCATTTTTAAAGTCAGACAACAATTTCTAGGGCAGTACTCGTTTACGCAAACTTTTCATACATCTTTACAAAAGAAATCATGCGTCTTGGTAGCTATCACTATTCAATTGCCTTTTATTATGAACTTAAAGTAAATCACCATAAAATAATCTTTAGTTTTGTGTTTTTATGTCTACCGATGTAAGCAGCATGAAGCCAATTACTTTTAAATAACCCTTCGTTTTGTGTTCTGATGTCTAATTAGATAAGCAGTCTAGTGTTTGCCATAGCAATCAAATTGTGGACGCTCTCCTGTTAGAACTTACCTATCTTCTTAATTAAGTAATAATGAGTCGTAGTCTCTGCGAAAAAAACTAATGGCCTCACTAATGCTACTTAGGTAGTGAAATATATAAAGAAAGAATGAAATGAGAGGGTATTCAACGATCAGTTTTCATAAACATCAATTAAAACACTACTGAAAGTTGAGGTACTAGAAACACGATTGGAAAAAAAGTTTGTCGCGTTGTTTGTCTGGTTCGTGCAATACGTAAGGAATGTTTTCCATTTGTCAGCAGATATTTATTCGTGTGGTACTTCTATTGTGTGATTAATGTTTGGCTAATTGAATAAAATGTACGCTGAATCACTTTGAAAGTCAAACATCAATATCTTGGGCAATCTTATCTTATTTACGCCGACTTTTCATACATTCTTACAAAGTAATCACGCGTTTGGTGCCTGTCACCATTTAATAGCCTTTTGTTGTGAATATTTAGTAAATTACCGTCAAATAACCTTTCGGTTTGTATTCATATGTCTAGCAACTTAAGCGGCGCAGCGGTTATAATGGCAATCAAGCTAGGATACTTTTTACACAATACAGCCGAGGTCTGAATTGTTAAAGTTAAACGAGTGTTGTGCACGCGACTGCAATTCACGGCCTTGATAATGTTACTTGACGAATCTAAAACATAAAACAAAATAAAAATGATACGATTAAATAAAAAGTTACTTAAAGTTTAGTCAAGCAATCACGCGTCTTGGTGCGTATCACCACTCAAAAGTCTTTTATTGTTAATTCTAAGTATATCTCCTTCAAAAAAACTTCCTTTTTGTGTTCTCATGTCTATCGATTTAAGTAGCGTTAAGCAAATAACCTCCCTTTCATTTCGTTTTCTGATGTCTAGTTATGTAGACAGCCCAGTTTTTTTGCCATAGTAATCAAATTGTGGACGCTTCTCTGTTAGAACAAACCTATCTTCTCAATTAAGAAATAATGAGTCTTAGCCTCTGCAACTGAAACTCATGGTCTTACTAACGCTACTTAGGAAATGATATATATAAAGAAAAAATGAAATGGAATGGTACTCAACGATCAGTTTACATAAACGTCAGTTAAAACGTTATTGAAAGTTGAGGTACTAGAAACACAATTTGAAAAAAATGTTTGTCCGATTGGCGCGCGCATACGTAATGAATGTTTTTTCCATTGGTCAACAGCATATCAATGCGTGTGGTACTTCCACTGTATGAAATTTTTGTGTCTAATTGAAGATAATGTATACTGGATCACTTCGAAAGTCAGACAGCGATATCCAGGCGATGTATATTTACGCCGACTTTTCATAGAATCTTACAAAGAAATCACGCGTTTGGTGCCTGTCACCATTCAATACCATTTTGTTGTGACTACTTAGTAAATCACCTTCGAATAACCTTTCGGTTTGTATTCATATGTCTACCAATGTAAACAGCGCAGTGGTTGTCATGGCAATCAAGCTAGGAGACTTTTTCACAAAACACAGCCGACTCCTGAATTATTTAAGAAGGTGACCAACCTTCGCAGACACTTATCTTTAACCTGATTTTTCACCATTCAAATGAATCTTTAACCCGGCATGTAGTATATGTTTGGGCAGCTCGACAATTGAAGATGACAAAAATTTTGAGAATATTTCAAAACCCGTTTGCGTGTGTTTGTTTTGCTCAAAAATGTGTGTTTTTGAGTTTTTCATTTAAAAAAGTGCAAGTACCAGAGGGTGATGGCCATTAATGAGCCGTTTACTGCAATCGATAGCAGGGAAAGGTGTGTTTAAAATTGTGTCTTAGATTTTCGATACTCCACTTTTTTGCACAATAGCCTTGAAAGTGAGAAGTGGTGGATTCTGAAGAAATTAACGGCGTTTGTCAACGTTTGTAACGATATCTTCTGTTTCTGGAACATTGTCGGAATTCTGAGACACCTTTTTGTAGAATAGTCATTAACTACAACCTGTGCAAAGACAAGGCTAATCCTTTAACGTGGCGCCAAGTTCTATAGAAGTTGCAATACATTGCCCAAAACTGAAAAGAGTAAATCGCAAAAATGTGTATGCGACCCTTTGAGTCGTACAAAGTCAGCTAAGGCCGCGTTCAAAAAAGTGGGGGGGGGGGCTG
>LD348963.1:0-11388 GCA_001465055.1 Ptychodera flava | reverse complement strand
GAGGGGGGGGACTTGAAAATTTTTGAGGGTATTGAGGGGGGATCTGAAAAAAAAAAAAGATTTCAATCGCGATTCCTCCAGCCCCCCCCCCTTTCACCATTTTTTTTGAATGCGGCCTAAAGTTCCGTTTCGCTTACATTTTCGGTGGAAATTCCAAGCCCATAATGAAGTACAGGATTTTTTACAAAATTATCTGAATTTGTGGTCTGAACGAAATGATACAAGACGTGAAAATTGGAAGAAAATGAGCACTGAAACGGGCAGTTCGTGGCGTAAGCGTTAGGCTTTATTTACACAACTGTCATTCCGAGCTAAATCTTGGGAGAATCTTCTCGCTAAATACAAATTAGAGTATTAACTGTGCACTATAGTGTACCAGTCAAAAATCTGATCATCAAGCGAAGAAATGGCTGGCTGCGTATATACTTCGTAAAAATTATGTGATTTTGCATGCCAAGTCCGATGACATTGTGTTTTCCTGTCTTTTGGTTGCACAATCGTCACCCTGTTTTCAGCTTTCTGCCCGGGGAGAGACACATGATAATGAAATGACAGTGTCGTACATACCAACAAAGCCGAAGTTCATTCAGACGCCGTGTTGCGTACGCTAGCTCTTACGTTCCGTTCTGCATGTTGAGGTACGACTACAGTCCACCTTGAACACGGCTTGGAGCTAAAAATGGACATCAGCTCCATAAACACGGTTTCCGACGTCAGAACAGCAGTTTACACTTGTAGTGCAGGGCTAACTTTGTGTTGTGCCAGGTTAAAGCCTATCTTGAGGCTAAACAAAATATAACCTCAGAAAATATCTTGTATCTAAAACGATTTCCTAATAGTAAGATAAAACGTAGTAGTTGGCGAAAAACTGAAATATATCGATTCTGACATGAAACGCGAACAATTCTAAAAGTGACTTGTTTTGGCTTCGCGAGTACGTACAACCATGGAGGTAGGACCTCCATGTTGAAAAAGATGTGAATCTGTGACAACGCTGATAACTAAATGTGTCATTCTAAAATCGCTATCGTCGAGTTTTATACAAGTAATGAAATACGTGAACTGCAGTCAAACAGTTGAATATCGCGTTCTCTGATATGTTGTAACGAGCATTTGTCGTTCTTTGGTGGCGACTGTCCGTTGACGAAGATAGACAGACCAGCATATGCTGTTTTTCAGCATGATTAAGTTTATCCATGGGAAAAAGCAGTTGATGCTTAAAAAAGAGCACGTCCGTTGTTGTTTAATTTTTTCAAGGTCATGAAAATTATTCTATTATTTTCTATTTTGATTTCTTGAAATTTATTACATAAGTGTATAATTACCTAATAACAATTCAATCGCAATCATTTTTAAAGCTATACTGACATGAATTTGTTCTGTGAGATATCGCATATATACTTTTCAATCGAGATTGACTTCGACCGAGAACTTGGACTCCATTCATGAGCAGTCCGCCAATAACAGTTCATTTAGTCGAGGCAAATTACGTCTGCTCTATGATTAGCTCCCGTACAGATTGAAAAACAAACGCTGGGTAAACATTGTGTTTACATTGTAAATCATGGCATTATTCTAATGCAAAACTGTACGTACGTGCGTTACCTTCATCACGTTCCCTCTGTGCCGGCATATAATTTACAAGACAATAAGCCACGCCGCCCTGGAAGATATCCCAGAATGCACCACTTCATCTTCGCTTCCAAAATGACGGCCGTCTAGCGATACCGCGGTAAATACGCTAAATTTTCAAACTAATTTTAAGAGTCACTATGTATTTTCTAGTAAACTCATTTTCATGCCTACTACATTTTATTGCCTGATGTACAAGGCAGTGGTATTTTTTTACGAATTTTCATTAGTTCTACGCATGAATTTTTTGATCAAAAAATCGATGCTTTGTAAAGTTTGGTCAAACATCCAATGTATTCACTTTTGCCCGGACTTTTTTTGATGAAAGTGGTATGGTCAACCCAGTCAATGTAGTATCATTCGACTCTTAATGGTACGAAATGTGTCAAACTGTCAGCCGACCTCTATCGACCCCAAGCGTTTTCACGTAATGGGGCTTTCTTTCTGCCTACTTCTAGCGATTTTCTAAAATGTGGACGCCTTATGTAAACATAGCCAGGCCGCTAGGCCTATCTGGGGGCCGGGGCAGCAGGTCACCTCGACCCCTGTCCGTTTCGACCCAAGTAATTCACACCCTCTTGTCGTTGTTTGTGGTCAGATCAATCCCGGTGCCTTTAGTCACTTCGACCTCAGTCACTTTTCATGTTACATGTGACAACGTTTTACTCAGTACATTATGCAACTTCTTTCTGTGAGAAAAGCTGCTTGCTTCGAATTCGCTACAACAATCTGATAGTTGTCGGAGGCCTGGGGTACCCCGGCCGCATTGTCATTTACTGACTAGGGAACGTGTCTCACTGAAGTGGGGATGGATAAAGCATGTCATTTACTGATTTTTGAAAATAAGGCATTCGTCATTATCGCAATTGCTTGCCATATGCGGCAAGATTGAATGAGCGAAGCCGATCCGCTCGCCTTGGTGTCTTGACGCCAAATGAGCCTATTTCCGGTTTAGGCGTTGGCGGTACAGCAATGCATTATAGGATATCTTCCAGGGCGGCGTGACAATAAGCTTACGTTTCCAAACCGGCCAGAGCAGATACCGGCGCGATTTTGTCGCTATAAATGTTCGAACGATTGGCATATTTCTAATTTCTACTAAGAGGAATGTTGCTCAACCAACTGTCGAAACAAAAAGACGTCGAAACCATTTTCACAAAAAAGATAGACAACTTGCGATGACGTACAAGAACGTTATCTTCATTACATGCTTTAAACCGTTACGTAAGCAGAAACAGTTTTGGTTGCCGGACTTCACTGGGCATTTGCTGACAAAAAAAAACCATCTGACATTTTTATCGTCAGTCGCAATTAGTTCGAAGCGGGATCAATTTAAATTGTTGGACTTCATTAGGTGCAGACAGACATGTAAACTGTTATCAGAGAAAGATGCAATTTTTGGATTTTCAGAGAAGGCCTAGTTTGATTTGGGCGGGGTCAGTTTTGAATGTCAGACTATACTTTCCATTGCACTTGTTTGCAGACACAAATGTACGTTTTGGTTTTCGGCGGCGATTAATTTTGAATGCTGGACTTTATTATTTGGCAAACATGTAAAGCATAAGACAAAGACGTACTATTTGGATTTTCGGTCGTTATTTGTTTTGTACGGAAAGAGTTTTATTAAATTCATGTTATAGAAAAACGAGGTAAAAATAAGGAAAACTACAATGAGCAGCCTCTCAGTTTTGCGCAAGATGTATCACCAGCTTTATTTGAAGCTCAGTTTAATGTTGAATGAGTAAGCTTAGCGTTCTGCGTTACTGTGCGCGCTTGCGACCAGTTCAAGTGTACACCTTTTCAACGCATCGGAAAAAGGAGTTTTAAGGGACTGGACATAAATTACAGGGGGGGTGGGCCGGTGTTTTTCGAAACACCGCTGCGTCAAAAATAATGACCCTTCAAAAGTTCATGCACAAAAATTAGTGACCCTCCCCCTTATCCGTGCATGAAAATTAGTGACCCTCCCCTGTTACTCAATACTCCCCCAAACAAACCCAATGCATTCAAGACCTCCTTCTGACTTGCTATACTTTTGAAGTCCCCTCCCAAAAGGAAGGCAAAATGCGGCCGATATAACGCTTTGTCCAAAAAATATCAAATCATACGTGTGTGATAATGTAAATGTTCTTTGCTTGAAGTGGCAGGTAAAAGTGCATGCATGTACAAAAAATGTAATATTTAGATTCGATAATGTCAATTCGCTATGCATGGCAGCCTATGATGAAACTATGAATATTTTTTTTCCAATACAAAACTAGTTAAATCTGTGCATTTATGTACACCTAATTATTAGTATTAATGTTCATGATTAGACTAGAATGGTTTCAAGTCCATGGTTGTGCAAGAAATTTGATTTTGGAATTTCACCGAAATGTTGATTCACTATACATTGTAGGCTAAGAGGAAACTACAAATAACTCATCGGTTATCTGATCCTAAATTGTTATTCAAAAGTTGTTCGACCTGAAGCTTCCAGTTGTTATTGATGACATTTTGCACTATTCTGAATAGTTTGTATTCTGTCAATGTCATCAAAAAATGAAAAATGTACATACAGCTTCATGAACATTTGACACTGACCTATACCCAATGTATTGTCTATGGGAGAATGATATCAAATAAGTGATCTCCCAAATTGTTATTGAAAGCGTCATTATAGGGGACAGTTTATATGTACAATAGAGGAGTTGGATAAGTAGAAACCATGACAACTTAAATCAATGTGGCTGCTTGGATCATCAATACATTGCTTATAATACCCTTAAACTTGCGCCCGAAGGGAGCGCCGGAAATTGAAATGACAGAAAATGAAAGTGCCAGGAGGTATGTTTTCTTTTTTCAGTATTCCATATTCTTTAATACGTGCACATGCAATTTCAGCTTTGATGCATAAAAAAGGTAACCCTCCCTCATAGGCTTGCACAAAATTTTATGACCCTTCAAAAATGCTTGCGCGAAAAATGGCGACCCACCCCCAAAAAACACCGGCCCACCCCCCCTGTAATTTGTGTCCAGTCCCTAATCTGGACTGTAACTCTGACAATTTCAACTGTTCTCTCATTCCCGGCAATATGCTTGATAGTTCCCTTTGTGGACCATGTTTTTGCAATCGACTACCCCCTTCGGTAGCCACGACGTACTTCCTGCTGTCAGCTGGGTAGAAGACTGACGCATGCGCACTCCTCCTGATGGCATTAACTTAATCTACTTACGCTCTTCGGATAGTCTTGACTAATCTGGAAACCGTTAAGACATAAGAAAAACCACGGCACACCACCTGGCCTTCAATGTTCATTTTTGTTCAAATCTTACATATTTCTGAGTATGTTATGGTTTCAAACTTATCGTCCACTCAATGGCCATATTACACGGATTCAAAATTTACCATAAAGATGACTAAAACCACTCAAGGAAGGTGTGTCTATCCCTCAAGTTAAATGAGTGTTATGCATGTGACTGAAACTCACGGCCTTAATAATATTACTTGACCAATATAAAACAAGAACCCCAAAAAAATGAAACGCTATTCAACAATTAATGTACATCAATGTTAAATAAAACGTTCCTTAAACTTTAGTCACAAAAACACGGGTTCGAACGATAAATAAGGTAAGGGCAGCAGATATAAATGTTTTCACTTGGTCAGCAATACACGAACGCTTTTGGTACTTCTCTTGTATGATATAATGCAGTCTGATTGAAGGTCATTTAGAAATAATATTCACTCTACTTTGAATATCCGAGAGCAATATCCAGGACAGTTGTGTATGGAGACCATTGTTTCCATAGCAAGGAATCGCGCATCTTCTTGCCAACCACTTTGCAATAATCGTCCATTGTGAATATGAAACCAATCTGACATCTTAAATAAACGTTTGGTTTTTGTTGTAATTTATAGCAAAAGGTAAACAGTGTGAAGCCAACCTTCAAATAACCTTTCAATTTATGTTCTGATGTCTAATTAATTATCTGTCACAACACAACTAACTTCTGAATTAGGTCATTGCGACGAAACTCAGGGCCTCAATAGCGCCACTTAGGCAATATAACATATAAACCAAAATATAAATGAAAAGGTATTCAGCGATAAGTTTATATAAACATCAATAAATACGTTATTGAAAGTTGCATTGAGATACGAGCAATACAAGTTAAAAACTATGTGGGTACATCACCTTCGAACAACCTTTCGTTTTGTATTCTCATGTTTACCTGCACAATGTAGGTAGCGTGAAGCCAATCACCTTCAAAACCTGCTGCCGATCACCCTTCAATAGCCTTTTATTATGAATTCTAAGTAAATCACCTAAAAGTAACCTTTCGGTTAGTGTTCACATGTCTACCAATGTAAGCAGCGCCATGGTTGTCATGGCAATCAAGCTAGGCTACTTTTTTGACAGAAAACACACAACACAAGCGACTTTTGAATTATTTAAATTAAATGAGCGTTATGCACGCGACTAAAATTAACGGCCTTTATAACGCTAGTCGATGAAACAAAAAAGAATAAAAGAATTAAGAAATAAAAGGTATTCAACGATTAGTGTACATGAACATTGTGTAATCTGCTTCTTAGAGTTTAGTTACAAGCAGCACGAGTTCAAAACTACAAATGGTTAGTGGCACAGAAATGAAGGTTTTCAAAGGTCATCAGCACATGAACGTGTGCGGTAGCTATCTTGTATGATATAGTGTGATTGGAGATAATTTAGCAAGAACACCCACTATCGCTATGAAAATCAGACAGCAATACCAGGACGGTTTTGTACGGAGACATTTATGTTATGCTAGCCTGCAATCGCGTATCTTCGTGCCTGTCGCAATTCAATATCTTTGGATTGTGTATTTGAAACCAATGACCTTCAAATAGGCTTTCCTTTTGCATAGTCATGTCTAACAAGGTAAGGAACTTGAAGCAAACCACATTTCAATAAACTTTCGTTTTGTATCGTGATGTCTAATTAGGCTAGCAGCGTAGTGTATGTCATGGCAATCAAATTGGGAATGATGTTACAATACACCTATTCCCGAATTTAGTTGTAATGAGTCTTATTCCCTGCGACTAACGTTACATGTCGTTACTTAGAGAAGCAAACATATAACGAAAACGATAAATGAAAAGGGATTCAACGATCGGTGTACATACAAATTAAGTAAAACGTGACTGGAAGTTGAGGTACGAGCAATACAAGTTGAAAATTAATCTGTACATTTTGTACGTGCAATACCGAAAGAAAGTTTTCCGGTTGGTCTGCATCACATTGATGCTAGTGTACGTCTAGTGTACGATATTTTTCAGTCTAATTTGTAGGAAAAGTATACCCAATACCACGTTTAAGGTATGACAGCAATATCTAGGGCAGTACTCGTTTACGCGTACTTTTCATACACTCCTACAAAGAAATCACGCGTCTTCGTGCGCATCACCATTCAATAGCCTTCTATTTTGAATTCTAGGTAAATCACCTTCAAACAACCTTTCGTTTTATGATCGCATGCAAGCCGATGTTAGCAGCGTAAATAATATTCAAATAACCTTTCGTTTTGTGTTCTGATGCCCAAATAAGTAAGCAGCGTAGTGTTTGCTAAAGCAATTAATTGTGGACGCTTTTCTGTTAGAACACATCCAACTTCTTAATTAAGTAATAATTAAATAATAACACATGAGAGCGAGGGCAATATCACGATTTATTGCCTGCCCAAGAGATGGTGGTCATGATCAGGGCATCCACCTATATTTCGATCATGACCACCAGCCCAAGGGCAGGCACAAAATTCGTGATATTGCCCTAGATCTCTGTTGTATTATTATTTTTATTACACCGAACAAGCAAACATGCAAAGAAACAAAAACACAAAGACTTCTTCGAGTACAGTTTGCCTCTCTGAGTCCGGACCTCAGTGTAAAATGTTGTCAGTGCGGAGTCTGGGGTTGCCGCTGAAAGTTTGCTGATCTCCTCTGTGGCGTATCCAAATTTGTTGCTTGCATAGTCGCTTAACACAGAAATTGCAGTCCTTGTACTTGTCATTTTCGTTCGTTTGCTGTTTACTTGCATTAAAATATAGTCTATCTGTGCGGTGACAGCTGTGTATGACGTTTCGCAGCCATAGTTGCCGACTGCAACTTGCAAGTACAAGTGAATGACAATTTGTTATGCGCAGAAAGGAAGCGCAGTAAGTAAAATGACGTCATCCATGTAATATAAAATGCAGAGGGCATCATCATGTTCTTTTACATGTCACGTGAGTCGTGTTTAACCAATGGCAGTGCACGCTGAATGAGTGCTGTGTAATAATGAGTCTTAGTCCCTGCGACCGACATTCATGGTCTAAATAACGCTACTTAGGCAATCGAACATAAAAAGAAAACATAAATGAAAAAGTAGAAAGCATTTGCAAGCAAAAGCGAAGTTCCAGAGACCAGAGCAGATTGACGAAGATTGATGCAGAATTAAACAGTGCTTCGGACTCTAATATGCATGCACGTTCCAGTAGTGAGGGCTGAAGAGTGTTGAGCAGTGCATCATGGTAACTGTAGTATGTCTGTATGATATGGGCATTGTAGATGGCAGAGTTGGTACACCTGACATAGATATGGTCTAGGAGGCTGCCTTTGAGCGTAGTTGGTTTGGTGATAACTTGAACGAAGTTGAACTTCGACATAACCTCTTTGATAGGGTGAACTTGTTGTACAAGGAGATTTTTAATTCCAGTACAATAAAGCTGCAATGATTGTGTAGCGAGAGGTCACTCGCTGATATTTACATTGAACATGAACCCTACGCTGCGCTACAAGGCCCTATGCCATGGGCGATTGGTCAATCAATTTTCCCGAAACAATTTGGTTTCGCCACAAAACCAGGGATCAACAGTGCGATCGCTTACTTTGGGTAGGGTTCGAGTACAACTTAAATTCAGGGAGCGACCTCTTGCTACTACGATCATTGTAGCTAAGCATGTGATGATACATAGAGGTAACAACAGAATACAACTAAAAGCAAGGCAGTCCAGGGAATTATAGTACACAGATTACAAATGCCTACATGTACATTAAAAAAAACTGGAACAGATACATACTGGGGCGGCAACGCATGGAAATGTATATTCGGGGTGACAGCGCACGGAAATGTATATCAGACGAGGGCAGACATGGGACCTAGGCCGCTGAACTTGAAAACTAAGGCCACATGGCTACCCAACCAGCTCTGGACAAAAAAGAAAGACTCATATATTTATATAAATATCTTCGAACACAATAGGAACTGTTTTTTGATTATATGATCTTGAGCATTTTGTTATAATCTATTTAAAAATCATCAATCTAACAGCTTTTTTGTCGAAGTTAAGATTATGTTATGGCTTAATCCGGCGACCTCATCTCTCCGATGTGTGACTGGTCGGCCAGCGCCCAAACACATCTTTTCGTATTCATCACGTGACGAGATGTACAAAGCATGTTCTCCCTGGCATAACTGTGATGAACTTGGCAGTGGCTGAACCTTCAGTCGATTTAGATGAGCAATCTTGACGAATAATGGTAATGTACTCGATCGTTGAAGTATGCTGTCGCCAGCCGACGCGCCGCTGATCTTAACAGTAAACAATTCACAAACAATCATTTCATGATGGCATATTCCATTTTAACCTACAGGGACACCTAGGGCGCATCGCTCGATTGTGTAAGGTCCCGGGTAAGGTACATGTTGCTCTTTTATGCTTTAAAGGTTTCCCACCGTTTAAAATACTGAGGTTGTATGTTACAGTCTTCATGATTAATTTGGAGATGTAGTCAACGATACTAATCTCGTTAAGCGAGACACCGAATCATACACCAACTAATATGGTCCTTGCTAATTAATATAGTAAAGGTCACGGGTCACATTGTTGTGAGACTTTGCATTGTTTCAAGTCGAGTGCGTAAACGTTCGAACGAATTTTGTCCACTGCTCTAATTCCTTCGTCGAGAAAGGTTAGCGATTCTGAATGGCCTGACGTCCATTACCCCAATTATTTAATGACAGGACTACATGGAAAGCAACGGAATACTGGATATCGCCGATGAATTTGATGTCTGTTACAACAGTCCTTTGTAGAGTGACAGTGCTTTTACCGATCTCGACAATGATGTCAGCAACTGTGATCGTAGCGTGAACATGACTTAGACTATGAGTCCTTGAAATTTTCATTGAATATCCTAATGTGACCTTGAAACTTTCAAAGACCACCCTGATGTGTCCCTGGATGTTATAGAGACCACTCTGATGTGACCTTAAAACTTTCAGGGACCACCCGGATATGTCCTTGAAACTGTTAGGGGTCAACCTGTGATGTCCCTGAATCTTACAAGGACTATCCTAATTTGACCTTGAAACTTTCAGGGACCGCCCTGATGTGTCCCTTAATCTTTTTTAAGGGACCACTTAGATATGACCCCTTATCATTGCTTTAAGGACATGCCTAGAGAGGCACTTTGAAATAGTAAAGAATAGATATGATTCTGAAACCTTCAAATGCATCCAGGTCCTCTAAACAATACAGCAATCATCATGTTTTGACCTTTAATCTTGACTTTTTTAAGAATGTGTATCAAGGAGAAGAATTATCCATAAACAACTGTCAAAAAGGAAAAAGTTACTACTTTTAAAAAGCAGATGGCTTTAAATGCTAATTTTTTTATACTACTTTCACTGCATGAAAACCCAATAATACTTACTGTATTAGCATTGATTATTGCCTGTATTTTAGCTGAAGAGTGCATATACAGATGAATACAGTCAAGAATCCATTTCTTGTATTCAGCAAGCCTTTATTCATTTTGATTCATGTGAATTCACATGTATTATTCTATAATACAGGAAACTCATTAATGTGAATTTATCTGTATTATTGTGTTTTCATGTGGTGTTTAGCATTTAATTCGATAATCACAATTTTGATATATTCACTGGAAAAATTGATAATTACTATATGCTTTGAGTAAACCCTGTCTTAGAAAGCATATTGTGTGACTTTTACTGTTCATCTTATTATCACAAAATAGTTCCAATTGTGTTTTCGGCAAAATTTATAATAAGGTTAATTAAGTTATAATGAGTCTTAGTCCCTGCGACCGACATTCATGGTCTAAATAACGCTACTTAGGCAATCTAACATGGATAGAAGAAATAAATGAAAAACTAGAACGCATTTGCAAGCAAAAGCGAAGAAGGAAAGCGAGCAAATACTAACAGTTGCAGAGCTTGTCACTGGAACTAATTACTCAACGATCAGTTTATATAAACGTTATCAAATAGAACGTCTAGAACGTCTAGCTAGATTGTCAAAAGCTGAACGCAATTTGGTATTTGTTCAGTGCAAAAAAAACCCCAAAAAACAAGAAATGTTCATTGGCGATGAGGTCATAAGTGTGTCGCAATGCATTCTGGGTAATGAAGGTAAAATTTGTATATAGCATGTTCTATGGTAGTAATAAGGGAAATAGAGAAAGAAAGAAAGAAAGAAAGGAAGAAAGAAGGAAAGCGAGCAAATACTAACAGTTGCAGAGCTTGTCCCTGGAACTAATTACTCAACGATCAGTTTATATAAACGTTATCAAATAGAACGTCACTGAAAGTTGAGATAAAAGCAACACAAATGAAAAAATATTTGTCAAGTAGGTCTGTTCAATACGTAATGAGTATGTTTCGATTGGTCAAAAGCATATTAATGCGCGTGGTACTTCTATTGTACGATATTTTTATGTCTATTTGAAGA
>LD348962.1:101348-113324 GCA_001465055.1 Ptychodera flava | reverse complement strand
CCCCAGCCACTGCGGTATTCTCCCCGGGAATAACTAAAACAGTATCAGCTAATTTACATAAGAATTGGTTCAATTGTTATGTTAGGGACAAATTACAAGGGGGAGGGCTGGTGTTTTTGGAGGGACAGTCGCAATTTATCACGCAAGAATTTTTGAAGAGATATGGTATTTCATACAGTTTAGGGAGGGTCATCATATTTTGTGCAACTATAAGAAGGCAAGATGTAGCTGATTTAGTGCTTCATCTAAAAATATCAAATCATAATACATGGAGTCTATCAGGCAAATTATTATACCCCACAAAACATGCTATATTTGTATTTTATATATGTTTGATAATGTATTTAAATGTACTTTGCTTGAATAGGGAAGTAAAATGAACATTTGTGTACAAGAAATTGATTTCTGAATTTCATCTAAAAAGTTGGTTCACTATCCATGGTGTTTATGATGAAATTATGAATAGTTTTTTCAAATACAAAAATAGGTAAATCTTTGCATTTGTGTACTCTTGATTATTGATATTAATTTTCTTGATTAGACTACAGTGGTTACAAGTCTATGGTTGTGTAAGAAATTTGATTTTGGAATTTCACCAAAATGTCGATTCACTATGCATTGGGGTCTATGATGAAACTATGAATAATTTTTTTTCAGTACAAAATTGGAAAAATCTGTGCATTTATGCATGCTTGATTATTTAGATTATTGTTCTTGATTAGACTACAATGGTTACAAGTCCATGGTTGTGCAAGAAATATGATTTCTGAATTTCACCAAAATGTCCATACGCTATGCGTTGGGGTCTATGATGAAACTATGAATAATATTTTTTCAGTACAAAAATAGGTAAATCTTTGCATTTGTGTACTCTTGATTATTGATATTAATTTTCTTGATTAGACTACAGTGGTTACAAGTCCATAGTTGTGCAAGAAATTTGATTTTGGAATTTCACCAAACTGTCGATTCACTATGCATTGGGGTCTATGATGAAACTATGAATAATTTTTTTTCAGTACAAAATTAGAAAAATCTGTGCATTTATGCATGCTTGATTATTTAGATTATTGTTCTTGATTAGACTACAGTGGTTACAAGTCCATGGTTGTGCAAGAAATTTGATTTTGGAATTTTATCAAAATGTCATTCAATACACTATGCGTTGGGGTCTATGATGAAACTATGAATAATTTTCTTTCAGTACAAAATTAGAAAAATCTTTGCATTTATGCATGCTTGATTATTTAGATTATTGTTCTTGATTAGACTACAGTGGTTACAAGTCTATGGTTGTGTAAGAATTTGATTTTGGAATCTCACCAAAATGTCAATTCACTATGCATGGTGGTCTATAAGTGTGGTCGTATTTTGTTGGTGATTTCCTTTTCAAGAAATATCACACGGACAATCAAAAATTTGGCCATAATATCAGCTTCTGTCATAAGTGACCTTCCCCCCAAGATAGGTTTATAAAAAGTGACCTTCCCCCTTGAACTGTTTTCTTAAAAGTGACCCTCCCCCCAATTCTCCCGGCCCACCCCCTGTAATTACTGAAGGCTCCCTAACTCCTGAGCGTGCTGTCTCCAGTGTCGCACCTCACCCCGCAGATCTTCATCGTCACCATGTAGTTGGTAATATCACTCTCCCGCCGCAAACATCTCATTCAACAACACCAGAACCAATCCTGATGAATACTCCCCGGTCTGATCCTCCACCGTTGTCTTCCGTGGTAAACCAGAGCCCAGCAAAATTCTTACAAGCGACTGAACGTTCGCCTACCGTTCCAACTCCCAGTACTCCGAACGCGTACGCTAACCGGTACCTGAGTCATTCAGATGAATCGAGAGAGAGTCCTTCGCGTCGTGGCAGCATTGATGAAGCTGTTAATAGGACGAGTTCTACATATCGCCGGACACAGTCTCGCATAACGGGTCCGCATCGTCCACGATTCATTAGAGATGACGGTCGTAACATGAACTGTAATGTCCTTGTATTAGGTGATTCAATTACTAAGTACATTAACACGAGTTTGTTATATAAGCATAAGCGTTCTGTTAAGCTTAGAGCTTCAAATATTGATGAAGCTTATTCATGTCTGAGAAATGTCAATAATATTGATGCAGAGATTGTAATTTTGCATATAGGGTCGAATGATGTTGGTTACTTACGTGATGATGTAATCATCGATGGAATAATTTCACTCTGTAATGAAGTTAAATATGTCTGTCCTAAAGCGTTGATTATTGTGTCGGGTATCTTACCTTTCCATGGTGAATACTCCATTCTAAATAATCAAATCCAGTATATTAATGAGAGGGTTAGGAATGCATGCTCTGATATAAATCACTGCGTCTTTGTAGATCATAATCGATTAGGTAACAATAGTTACCTCTATCACAGTGATGGAATTCATATAGTTACCTATTCAATAGTTACCTCTATCACAGTGATGGAATTCATATAAATTCACGTAGCACAAGTTTATTGGTGAGTTTTTAAATGGGGTGTCAGAGCATCAAAGAGGAGCAGTGTGACCACTCATTCTCATACATATAGATCCCCGTCAAATTTTAGACGGGTCGATAGTAGTGATTCTTTCCAAGTAAATAGGCCCTACAATAGAAGGCCATACTATAATAATAGCAATGGTGTATACACTAGTAGATATGACCATGGTGATCGCAACTAGATTTAGAATTGTGACCAGCATATGTTGATGTGCTTTGTTCCTTTTCATTTTGTTTGTTTGTAATGTCCTGGAACGTTCTGGATACAGCCACTATGGCTACAATGTTACACTGTGCTTCAATAGAGTTGAGTGTCTATTAACGTTTGTCAAGGTAGTGCTTAATTTAGCACACCTGTTGTTCTGGCTACTTTTTTCTATTTCTATTTGTAGTCAGCTGTTCATCAAGTTTTCCTTCAATTTCTGTTAGTCAGCTTTTAAACTGCCATGTGTTTTACTTCGCAGAGACAGAGTACTGCTGTTTTAAGAAGAAATTTTAAGCGTTCTTTCTTACGTGTTGGTTGGAACATCCAAGGTGGTTTATCAAAAAATATGATAATGAAGATTTTCTATCAATTGTTAACCAATTTGATATAATGTGTATTCAAGAAACGTGGCTTTCGAAGTCAAACACTGTTGCATTAGATAGTTATAGTTATTTTCGATCTGATAGAAGTTTACAACATAAACGTAGTAAACGCGCTGCTGTGGATCTGTTGTTGTATTTAAGTCGTGCCTTAAGACAGGTATTCATAAGATAAAATCAAACATTTCTGACTTGCTCTGGGTAAAACTTGATAAGGATTTTTTCTCATTCAGTAGTGATGTTTTTATGTGTTGTGTATATTTACCTCCACAAGGGTCTGTAATGCATGTAAATAATGATTATTTTGAAATTCTTCATTCTGAGATTCTTGAATTTTCTAGTTTGGGAGACATAATTTTAGTAGGAGACTTGAATGCTAGGACAGGTGATTTGCAAGATTATATTCAACATGATGACATAAGTCACTGTCCTACACCTAATGATTATATTCCTGACTCTGTACACAATAGAATTTCAATGGATAATGGTAGTGTTAGTATCAATTCCTTTGGGAGACAACTTATTGATCTTTGCATTCAAAACGGCTTACAGATTTTAAATGGTAGAACTGCAGGGGATCTTTATGGAAAACCAACTTGTTACAAGGGAAATGGATTTAGTACAGTACATTATGGTATTGTTACAAAGAATTTGGCGAACCGTATAGATTACTTCAAAGTATATGCTTTTACACATTTCTCTGATCATTGTCCAATAGGTTTTTCTATGAATATAAATAATATTGTGAAGCAGTCAGTTGATGTGGAGTGTAAACCATGTCCAAGTAAATATTGTGGAATGATAATGCTAAACAAGATTTCTTAAATACTCTGCAAATTTCATCTATTCGAGAAGACTTTAGAAATTTTAATATTGAGTGTCATAGTTCCCATTCTTGTGATAATATTGTAAAAGTATTTGAAGGTATTATTCACAAAGTTTCAGATGGCTGTTTACGTAAGGTTACGCCGAAATTGAAAAAGAAGAAATCAAAACGTGTTTTTCAGCCTTGGTTTGATAAGTCTTGTTTTTCACTTCGTAGAGATCTTAAAGATTGCTGTAAATTGTTGAATTGCTATCCAAATGATCCACATATTAGAGGGAGATGTTTCTCTTTAAAAAGAGAATACAAAAAATTGTTAAAATATAAACGATCAACTTTCAGAGAGAGTCAATTAAGGAAATTAGAAAGGGTTTATTCCGAAGACCGTAATGATTGCTGGAAATTGTGGAAGGATATTTCAGGGAGTCATGTCTGTAAGAAAATTGACTAGTCTATCTCTCATGCTGAATGGTTTTATCACTTTAAGCAGTTAGGTGATTTTTCTTGTGAAGAAACTGATAATGTTTCTAAACGTATCATATCTGAATTAACAAAAATGGAAGCTGCCAATGAATATGATGTGAACGTTATTTTTAATTCCACATTTAGAGAATTAGAAATATTTAAGGCTTTGCGTAAATTAAAATCAGGGAAATCCCCAGGTGTTGATGGTATTTTGAATGAAATGCTAAAATATGGTGGTTCTTTCATACTTACTCCATTGTGTTCATTATTCAATGTCATCCTCAGATCAGGAAAATTTCCAAATGCTTGGAAAAAAGCATATTTGGTCCCTGTGTTCAAATCAGGTGATACATGTGACCTCCGTCAAATTACAGAGGGATTTCTATAAATAGTTGCCTTGCAAAACTGTTTACCTCTGTGTTGAATAATAGGCTTATCAACTTTCTTAATAGCAATGGTATTCTTTCGCCATTTCAGTCTGGTTTCAGAGCAGAGAGGAGAACTGCAGATATCTTCTTGTTTTGCGTTCTGCTATCGATCAACATGTCTATGCGAAATTTTCTCTGTCAAGCTGTAGTCCCAGTCGTAGGTACCTTTATTGTTGTTTTGTAGATTTTCAGAAAGCATTTGACAGGGTTTGGCGTACAGAATTACTTTGGAAATTACAGAAATATGGTATTAATGGGAATTTTATAGCTTAATTAAGTCCATGTACGACGACATTAAGTATTGTGTGAAAAGTAACAACTGCTTTACTGAAGAATTTGACTCCAATTTAGGAGTTAAGTAAGGGTGTAACTTAAGTCCGACTTTGTTTAATATAAATGATCTTCCCAGTACATTTGGTTCCAGTCAGGACTGTCCTATCACACTTGGTAAACTCCTTTTTAATTGTCTAATGTATGCTGATGATCTTTTATTGATTTCAGAATCTGAAACAGGCTTACAAAGCTGCTTAGATAAACTTCATAGCTTTTGTCGTGAATGGAAATTATCTATTAACATAAAGAAAACGAAAGTTATTGTGTTTAACAAAAGTAATCATCTTGTAAAAGGAGTTACACTCACTTACAATGGAGTGACTCTTGACTTAGTGAAAGAGTACTGTTACCTTGGTTTTGTCATTACCCCAAAAGGTAGATTCAAAGGTAATTTTCATAATCTTAAATTAAAGGCAATGAAAGCTCTTTTAAGCCTTCGTAAGGGCCTTCAGAATGGTTTACTTTCTATAAAAGTTGCATTATCACTCTTTGATAGTTTAATTGTTCCTATTATGACATATGGCTGTAAAATATGGGGACATGAAATTAATGACAAATGTAACTTCTCAATGATGTTAGTATATCTTATTAAAGATTTATCCTAGGAGTCTCTAACATGCACCGTCTGATGGTGTTGTTGGAGAGCTGGGTAGATATCCAATTCACTTTATGGTGATAAAGCACATGCTCAAATACTGGCATAGATTAGTTTTATCAGATGACATCTTACTGAGATCTGCTTATCATCTAGGTTGAATTCAGATTGGTCTAATTATATACATAACATTATGAACTCTTACAGTGGAAGTGATATATGGTCTTGTGTTTGCAATATTAATTCCACAGTTAATAATGTATATGATAGTTTATGTGAAATGTATGAACAAACATGGCTGAGAAACATTCATAATGATACAAGGAAGTGTGGAATGCAGAGGAATAAGCTCCGAACTTACAGACTATTTAAGACAAAATTTGAATTTGAAAGTTACTTGACTTTATCATTATAAGATCTTTTACCTATAGGAGGTGGCTGACAAAACTAAGAATTTCGGATCACAACCTACAAATAGAACTGGGTAGAAGGTCAATTCCAAAAATTCCTGCAAATGAAAGATTCTGCAAGCATTGTAAGTCTTTAGTTGAGGATGAATTTCACTTTGTAATAGAATGTCCAAAATACAGAGCTTATCGAAATAGTCTATTTTCATCCACTACTTTGTATAATCCTGGCTTTCTTGAGTTGAATGATAGAGAAAGGTTCATGTACATCTTTACTCACGAAAACAAACTACCTCTTGCCAAATTTATTTCTTGTACGTTAGTTCCTCCCCAAGCAGCAGCTTCATCCAGTGTTTGCTGAGTTTTGTAATTTTTGCCTTACCACACTCCTTGAGTTTGTTGTTGAGCAATAATGTAAAGTAAAGTATGTATATATATATATATATATATATATATATATATATATATATATATATATATATATATATATATATATATATATATATATATATATATATCATGGGCATCATGGGCCAGTGGCTAGAGAAGTGTACTCACGATCACAGGATCACAGGATGGTGAGTTCGAGCCCCGGCATGGCCATGGTGTTGTGTCCTTGAGCAAGGCACTTTATTCCTCATTGCTCCCCCCCACCCAGGAGGGATGGGTACCTGGTAGGACAGTGGTTGTAATGTGTGTATATAGCTCTGCTGCGCTTATTGGCTGCACATGTGAGCTGTAGTTTGCTCCCCAGGGAGTTGAGTGGTATCATAATCGCAATCATACCAATCCATAATCCAATGACAGTAGGTCGGAATTCGCAAGACAATAGTTGTAAACATAGACACAAAACAGCACAGAACAGACAGTAAATAGACGGTACACAAACAAAGTCATATTCATGAAAGAAAGATATATGGACCTCTGGCCAGAAGACCAAGAAGTGATGTCAGGTGTTTCGAAAATAGTAAGCGCATCCTGCCCCACATGTGGCACCCGCCATATATCAATCTATAAGTCAGATAGGTAGTGGTCACTAAGTGGTCACTAACTAAGGCCCAATGTCACCGATGCCATCAGTGATCATTTGTCGAAGAGAGATATTGTATTTATCTACCAGCTTGCGATACCTGCCAAAAAAGCGTTTGAATGTAGAGACAAGTATTGCTCTGGTGTAACCTTGATTTAATAGTTTTTAAGAGAGATGGCCATGTCTCTCTACAAAATCACCATATGAACTGCATGTTCTAGCATATCAAATAAGCTGGGAAATGTATACCCCATAAGCTGGTGAGAGTGGAATATTACTTATGAGGTGTGGAAAATTGATGATACTAAAGTTAAAATCATCTCTCTTGTCATATAGCCTAGTAGAAAGGTGACCATTAGAGTCAAATTCAAGTAAAATGTCCAGATATGAAGCAGAAAAGGCAGTTTCTGTAGTTTCTTTAATCTCCAATTCTGGAGGATAAATCATAGCTAGATATTACTGATTTCAGAGTTATTCATGGAAATAACATCGTCTATGTATCTATATGTTAAATTGAAAGTTCGAGCTACAGAGACCTTTTTCTGTTTAATTAAGTTCTGGATAAATTCTGCCTCATATGAGAACAGAAATAAGTCTGCAAGCAAGGGAGCACAGTTAGTGTCCATAGGAATTCCTATACACTGTTGGAAAATGTGCCCTCCAAATTCTACAAATATGTTGTCGATGAGGAAATCAAGCATACTGATAATGTCTTTCTCGGTATAAAACACTTTAGCGTTAGTTGTATTTTTAACAAAATATGTAGAATTATACCCTAATACCACATATTTGTAACGGCGTGAACCATTTTTGTAGAAAAATGCTTGGTTGATGATGTTTTTCAAGCGTTCTTTCAATTTATTATGTGGTATTGTGGTATACAATGTGGAAAAATCGAAAGTTTTAATAGATGTTATTTTTGAAACAGATCTTGATTTCAAATTTTCCAAGAGTTCCTTCGAATTTTTTTATATCCACATTTGATTTATACCACTCCGAGAAAAGACAACATCACAGTATGCTTGAAGTCCCCGTTTAACAGTACAAAGAACAGAAGTCAGTATCTTCGATACCTCTGTAGTTGAACATATTGAAGATCCTGCGATAAACCTAGCTTTGTAAGGTGTTTTGTGGAGCTTTGGTATCCAGTATCAGCTAGGCAACTTATTATGGTCATCCTTTATTGTAACATTAAAATTATCCATGAATGACTTATGGTTTGCCAAAATTTCAGATTTGCTGAACATTGATTGTCTGTAAGTGGAGTTGGTGGAGGTCTTAGTTACACCAAGTTCGTCTATAAGACATTCAAAATAATACTTCTTACAGACAAATACAATGTTATTGGCAGCTTTATCAGCAGGAACGACAACATATTTGTCATGGATATCATTCAAACACTTAACAGCATCAGGATCTTTAAATACAGAATAGGGTCTTCTGCAAACATGTGATCTTAGTCGACCAATACGGCCACGAACTATTTTCCTCACAGATTTGACCCATTCTGACAGTGTGTCCAACTCTACATCTTCCCTTGTAGCCCATTTCCTGGCATATTCTTCAATGGAGTCCATAACGATCTTAAAATTATGGTTCCAGTTGATCCTGTGAGGTTCTCTGAACTTGGGTCCACAAGATAATATCTTACGAAGGTGATGATGTTCAACCAAGTTCAGATCACCAGTGATGACATGGCCAACTGGAGTGTATTTGAAGGGAGATGTAGAGCAGTCACAGGATGCTGGTGTTTGAAGGAATTCATCAATTTTTAAGTGCCGCAATGCCTTATTGTAATTGAATATTTTATTGGAGATTGTCTTTGTGTATTGATATGACAGAATAGGTACAGACTGGTTCTTAAAGTATACAGGTATAGTTGATGTAACCTTTTTGTTGTGAAGTATATTGCTGATATTAATGGCATCGATTCCTTTGTTAGTAAATGGAAGATGTATAAAATGACGATGATCATCAGTCATAGGTTCAGCACGAACAGGCTTGTATAGTCTGTATAGTGCAATATCAGCAATAATACTGACCAGTCTGTACGGTTGTTTGTTCGGATCTGTCAAAGACAACCCCAATGCATAGGTATGCAACCTTCTCAAGTCCTTGATTGAAAGAGCAAATAATGAAGTACGAATGTGATGGAGACCTAAAGGCTTCTGCAATAAAAGAAGCAGTTCATGAAATGTATCATGGCAGTTGGAGGAAGATGTATCCAATTTAGGCCGATGGTAACGCCTATGTCCATGACTACGTCTTCTACGGACAGAAGACTCAAATATTAGGTCCAGTGACCAGGGGTAATAATAAATAATTGTAAAGGGCCTTGAGCACATGTACTTGTGGATATGTGCGCTATATAAGAACCCAATATTATATATATATATATATATATATATATATATATATATATATATATATATATATATATATATATATATATATATATCGGACTGCAAAGCTACATTCAAAAAGGCCGCCCCTGAATACGAAACAGCACTCAAGAGAAGCGGCCATCAGCACAACATGAAATACAATCAACCACCGACCGGCAGCGCCCCCAAAAGATCATGAAGCAGGCAGATAATCTGGTAATACCCACCAGTCAACAAAGCAGTAAAAACCAACATTGGCAGAAGATTCTTGAACCTCATTAAATTACACTTCCCGCAAGGACATCCATTACACAAGATCTTCGATAAAAACAATGTGAAAGTCAGCTACAGCTGTACAAGAAATATGGGCAGTATATTCAGGGCCCATAACAACCACCCCCTACACAACGACAACAAACCAACCAAGTCATGTAACTGCCGCAAAAAAGAAGATCGCCCATTGTCCGGAAACTGTCTCACGCCTTCAGTAGTATACAAAGCCACCGTAAATACAAGCAATGATACAAAGCACTATATCGGACTCACGGACTCAGCTTTCAAAACAAGATATACATATCACAAATATACTTTCAAAACATCAAAACACAGGAACAGCACGGAACTCTCAAAATACATATGAACCCTAAAGGACAGCAACACAAAAATACAACGTCAAATGGTCTCTCATGGACAGAGCCCAGCCGTACTCAACCAAGACAAAAGGCTGCAACCTCTGCATCACGGAGAAATTTCACATTATCAACTCAGACAAGTCAACACTGCTAATCAAACGTACAGAATTTCTTTCGAAATGTAGACACAGAAGCAAATTCCTTCTCATTAACACTTAAACGCGCCAGAACAACCGCTTCGTTTGCATATACACCTGACCCTATATATAGGTAGCAACGAGCCCGCCAACATCACTCCTGACGATTGAAAAGCGCATGAAACAGTCTGTAGAGTAATAACGACAAGTTCCACGTCTAGCAATACCTATGCCCTGCGGAAACGCATCGAGCACTATATATTGCCTGAATTGACACCAAGCCACTGATAAGAAGCTCCCCACCAAAAGGTTGAGCGCTATAGTTAAGTCTGGCACAAGCATGGAACAACTGAATTTTGGAAACTCGATGAAAAACATCCCAATCCCTTCAATCAAAGAATACAAGAAGATCTTGATCGAAAAAACAGAGAGCGCTCTGAAATGGATGAGATGGAAAGCGCTTCACTTCCTCAAGAAACATGACGACGACCAGGAAAATACAGAAACCTATGGATTCAAAACTAGCAAGTACCCACCGCAACTCGACGAGCTGAAGCATTTTGAGGACGACGTGCTGAAAATGGTGGAAACTATAGAATTTAAAAACGTCCAATGCACCTTCCAAAGCAAACTCAAGCATGATTCCAACACAATCAAGAAAGCTGACAAGCTCATCATTCCAGCCGACAAGACAACGAACTTCTACAAAGTAAGCAAAGAACATTATGACAAACTCCTCCACGAGAACATCACCAAATCTTACAAGAAAGAGAATGACAGCAGCATAAATGACATCAACAGAGAGGCCAAATTGATCACCGAAAAGCTGAAGATCGATGACAGGGTGGAAACCATGGCAGAAAAAGAAGCTTTTGTAACTCTAAAAGACCACAAAGAAAATTTTGCAAACAAACTTACCTGCAGGCTCATCAACCCATCGAAGTCAGAAATAGGCATCATAAGCAAAACCATCCTGGATCGGGTAAACCGAGATATACTGCGTAAGACGCACCTGAACCAATGGAAGAACACAAATGACGTCACGAACTGGTTCAAATGCATCAATCGGAGAGAACACAGCACATTCATCGCCTTTGACATAATAGACGTTTACCCTTCAATCACCAAGAAGTTGTTAGCAGACGCAATCCACCACGCACAAAAATATACCAGCATCACAGACGAAGAGTTGAACATCATTATGCACTCAAGAAAGTCCATCCTACATAACAAAGAATCAGCATGGTCCAAGAAAAGCTCCACCGGCGACATGTTCGACGTGACAATGGGCAGTTTTGACGGGGCCGAGATATGCGAACTGGTCGGAGCATACATCCTCTCATCACTCAGCCAAATACTTGAAAAAAACAACGTCGGCCTCTACCGAGATGACGGCCTCGCAGTCAAAGACATCAGATCACCAAGGCAGTGCGACAAAATGAAGAAAGAAATCATTTCCATTTTCCATTCATTTGACCTACGCATCATTCCAACCTTACAGCAAAGCAAATAACCAGCTGCTTTACGTTGATAAAAGATCCACTCCTGACGATTGCCAAGCGCATGAAACAGTCTGTAGAGTAATCACGACAAGTTCCACGTCTAGCAATACCTATGCCCTGCGGAAACACATCGAGCACTATACAT
>LD348962.1:78326-101252 GCA_001465055.1 Ptychodera flava | reverse complement strand
TATATAGTGTGTGTGTGTATGTGTGTGTGTATGTGTGTGTGTTTTATGAACTAAGAAGAAATGTAAGCATTAAGTTTCAATTTTTAAGTTGGATAGTTGATTGTGGTTATCAATATTATTTAGCTTATCAAATAAATCTCAACGCGACGACGACATTTAAAGAGGCTATAATGTCAATCATGATACATTGAAGGATCGATCATCTTCTTCTATCGGCATTTAATAACCTTAAATAATAATATTTTGGTCACATAGGTAGTGGCAACACAGATATCTGTATAGTAAGTTGCCATTTCGTGACAGACTGGCTTGAACCGTTTTTGCAAGTTGACCAAAGAGACAGAAGCGGATTTCAGGGAGCTTTGATTATGGACACAATTATGAATTACAATCAAGCACAGGACACACAATTGTTTCCAGCAAAGCTAAATGAAGTGAGTAACCTCAGTTAAAAATAAAATTCCTTTCTCTCTACATTATTTTATCTCTGCATTTAGAGGCTGCAGTTCGTTATTTTTGTTTTGATATAAATAACGACAATGTCAGTGGATTTTGACGATGTTTGTTTAACTTAGAAAGAGTTTTTGAGTATTGTACTGGTGCTAAGATGTCTGGTATTGTTGTCTTTTGTATTCCAATCGACCAGCTCTTTCCCGAATTAAAGAATAAACTGCAAGAAAGAGGTAAACGTGGTGACTTTCTCACATTGATCTGAAGACAAACTGATGCTGAACTGTTGTCCATTTTGATTCTCATCTCTCAGAAGTCGAGGTGGCAACACCTAGTACAGAAGTTCTTGAGCTTCCCATTGATGGTAGGTGTTTAAGGATGAATACATGTCCTGTACATACGCATAAACAGACCAGTCTTCAGGCTTGTCAACTATAAAGAGGTATTTGAATCGATAACCTTTTGCGAGTAGATGTAGCCAAAATTGGTTACAGCTATAGAGGAGCTTCTGAATAGATACCGATAGACTGACTGACCAGTAGACTATGATCGATGCAGACTAACATACAGATAGGGTGACAGCTAAACTTAAGGGATTGACCACTGACACAATGAATAGATAGATATTTCGGACGCTGGCCATTAAATTAAGGTCGCGACTGAATATCTGACTAATATATTCTAGTCGTACCTATCTGCCTATTGACTTATCCACTTGATCTGCCAAACTTATATCGCTGATAGATTGCTCGACCGACTAATTAATTTACCTGTCAGCAGATGATACAGATAGATCCATTGATTTATGACCTTATTAAAATTACTGACAGGCTTACAAGCTGGCTGACATACAGCGGATAAACCTGTACAGTGGATGTGACTGTATGGACCACTAAACAGTTCGTATGATTCAATTTGTAGCAGGTGTTCCGACTCCAGAAGAAAAAGAAAGCTTTTATCATTTCTTTTCGAGCGCAAACAGCCGATTTTGGGAGGGAAGGACCGCCCTATTTACCCGCTTTGTATATCACGGATTCGTGTTAGTCGGCTGATAGCCTTAATCGTGACAAATGTACCACGATATCATACTGAATCGACCTCTGTCCTAATGTGACCATGGAGGTTACACTAGACTACCTCCATGGTGTGACTTAACTAAGCTTACTTTGCTTGTCTTGGTCCTATTACATGTTGGCCAATCGCACCTCAAAAATGGATGTTTTAATTCTCTTTTCATGATCAAGAAAACTTTACGGCAGCTCTGCATATGTTCAGATTCTATATTGCAAATACTGCAAGTTTTATAATACTTTGAAATTTAAAATATCTGTTATTATCTGAAAATAAATTTCCCATTTTCAACAAGAGTGGAACTCCATCATCTCGACAAGTTTCAAAATGAGTTAACATAAGTTGTCGACAAAAGGAGAATTGTTAGATTTTGAGAATCTGGAATCTAGATATCTGACGTCCATAATTTGTATTAGTTCCCACAAGGAGAAAGAGGAAAATTTTGCCCATGGTTCCTGCCAAAAGGGGTATTTTGAGTATTAATATACTGCCAGGTACAACGCATACATACATACTCATGAAACATCCATCGCCAATACTTTCGTCTTTTCTTGCCAGCCGACTACCGTGAACCGATGGACGAGTGTTTTCACAAAGACTGTGACGACGAAAGGCTGATCACAGACCAGAATCTACTATTTCTTGCGAGAACAACCAAAGCAGCAGCGAACATGCTTATTGAATTAGGAGTTATAGAGGAGACAGATTGTTCTGTCGGTAAGAAGCATTCTGCGTCTTTTTATTCACAAATATCTCTTTCAGCTCGTGACAGACATCTTTTACGGCGTTTAAAAACTGATTTTTATCTTATTAGCTCGAAGCTTTTTAGAAATCTTAATTTCCATTCCTATTAACACTTCCTTGGTATTTAGCATCCAGTAACACATTAATCATTTCGGATTATTTAGAGGAGTAACTACATGTTTCTAGTTTGCTTTACTACCTCATAAACTTTTTGGACAGCTCGTATAACATGAGATAGGACTCTAACTGCTATTTGAAATCGTTATATATCATCATTGGACTAGCTATAAGTATTTTCAGTCACCATAGTACTCTCTACAGCTGTCATTAATTTCTATCAACGACTTTTTTGGCCAGTGTTTTGCATTTTTTGTAGATAAACCGAACAAAATTATCCCCCTTTTAATTTAGAGGCGACATGCATCTCGTGACATTAAAATTCCCAAATGCCTCCCGCATTTGTGCCCACTGGACTTCGCTGCCGATGTTGAGTATACAGGTCGCTTTAATTTAACAATAAAATTTAATAATCAAATCACACCAGCCGATGTTAGAGATATCGCTCCAACCTAACAGATAGACAGACACAGACGCTCAGACAGACATCGGTAAGACATTTTAGCTCACACGTGAGACAGAACGCAAATAGTCGAGCAAAGCACTACGGGGCCTTCCATCAGAAAGCTGACCACTAGAAGCGTAATTACTTAGTTCGGAGGGGTGGGTTGGGGTAAAACCCCATTCGCTGTAAGAATTCTGCTGTAACAGAAAGTAAAATATGAAAATAATATAGTAGTACCGTGAAACCATAAAAGCAAAGAAATAATGACGAGGGACATATATTCGTGAGCGATTTTAGGTGGACTCAGCTAAATGTGATTATATACAGCTCCAACCACGGTTCCTCCACAAACACAGTATTAACTTTGCGTTCAACGAGGAATAAACGGGACAAAAATTACGACAACCTCAAAAACAAATACATTCAACTCTAATAGAAGAATACAGAGTACTTGGAACGTTGAAAAGTGTAAACGTGGAAGTTTGTTTAACTGTGTTCATGCGTAGATCAAGTTGAGCGTGAAAGTCAGGTTGGTATACTTTTATAATAAACAATACGCTTTTCCGGAAACCAATATAACATTGGGAGTTTCGTTTCGAGGGTGGAGGGGGTTGACACAAAAAGTTTCGAGGGGGAGAGAAGTTGACACCCAAACAAAGGAATTACGTAAGCAAGCCACACCCACGAAAAAATAATCAGTTCTTGCCATTTGCAAACTTAATCTATGTACCGGATTTGCTTCTGATCTCATGAGCCGTTTTTGAGATATCGGGCCCACAGACAGACAGACACATAGACACACATACAGACACACAGACGTGTGAACACGTGAGCTTAAAAGAGTGGTTCATTAACCAAACAGCAATTAAGTCATCGATAGAAATTCTAAATTGTTTTTACATTTTCTGTTGATAAGCCAATTGCTGTTTGGTTCAATAACCAAACAGCAATTAGCTTATCAATAAAAATTCTAGATATTTTTTATTCTCTAGATAAAATCATTTAGAATCATTTTAGTATAAATTCAGGACATGCAGATTTTAAGGCAGACTGTCAAGGATCACGTCACAGTGTTTACAGCAAAACCTTCACACTGGATTTGCTCTGTGAACTGCACTGCTCGGACCAACCTCAAGCCTGCAAGCCAAAGGACTTCCTCACACATCAGTGCCTGTCCTACACTCAACTCCCTGGAGACTAATTTAGCAGCTTTGTGTCGTCCCAGCTGTGATAAGTTATGTTGCTCTGCATAATTCAGTTATTGGTTTTCATACATTTATTACAAAGACAATCACTGACTTCACCGTGAGATCGGATAATTTAACATATTTGAACACATTGGGCCTATCTTGAATTCAGAGCAGCTCTTATACCAGGCAGACGCTTATTTATAGCAGATGCCCTGTCCAGAAGATGATCTTTCGCTACACAATGCTCATCTACAGCAGGTGTAAACAAGAAGCAGAAGCAGTGGATGCCTTCTCAATCCCTTGCGTCGATAAGACACGAGGAGCGGGTAATCATTGTAAATGCAGAGACAAGACTTTTTCTTGAGTAACCCTGATAAGGTGCAAAAGAGATGAATGTGTCTCTCCACAAAATCACCATATGAACTACATGCTCCAGCATAACGAATGCATGTCCAATTTCACAATAGGTTTGTTGGTTTTGGCTTCTACTGATAGTCAGTAAGGTGTTGGATGTAAATCAGAAGACATTCGGCTGGTATTTCAAATACACATGTTCGTTCTCAATTGCTTTAATTTACAGATTTTTTCCATATCATAAATACATATGAAAAAGTCGCGAAGACCCCAGTCGACTTAGATACTTGGCTACGTTGACATGTACTAGAAAAGTTTAACCTACCCTAGAGCATATATGGGTGTCCTGTGCTTGGGTTATCATGTAAACAAACAATAAATTAACTGATGAATGAGTCTGTCACTAAAGGCTTTTGGTTTGATCTGTAAGATACAGGTATACGTATCTACAAAAATGAATAGGAGGGAGAAATTAAAACCAGCTGCATAATTTTCAAATTTGTATTGAAGCAAGATTCTGGCGACGCAAAGATTTGTTGTCGAAAGGGTGATTAGAGCAACCGAAACCAAAAATGTTTGAATGTAACTGTTGTATCCAATACTTACTTCTTGTAAACCAAGAGCATAAAATCATGAATAATATTTGTCGGAGGCAATAAATCATGAAGTCCAAATACCTATCATAATGAATGATGAGACATTCACGTGCTATACAGCTGCTTTAATCATAGGCAGTGGAAGCATAGGTAGTCTATGATAGAAGCGAGTCTCGCTTCTTCTGTCTATTCTTTAATGTGCTAGCAACTAAAAGCTGCTCAAATTCCGAACAGGTCGACAGCTGTTTGCGGATCATTGTGTAAGCCGACCCAGCGACAAAGCATGCCAATATCACAGCTGTTGTTTTCAATCCCCATAAATATCGGATGAAAATAGCAACTGAGTCTTCTGGAAAGGGGTGAATAGGTTCTGTAAATACTGCTTGGCTTTAGCGGCCGACTCTGAGGAAAGATGTTTTCTGGGGCTCTTTTCCTTTGGTCTTACATATTTTATAGTGAAATATGTACTTTCCGAACGTCAAATAATCCAGTCTTCGGAAAGAAGTGGTCGCCCTGTCAACTACCATGAGACATCATTGTATTAACCTCCTTTTGTCCGCCCCATGACACTGTGTGAACAATTTCAAATTGATTTCTTCTTTCAATTAACTTATACCCGACATTACTTCTTTCCATCGCCTTGCAAACGACTTTTGCTTCCCATTTGGTTTACGTTATTTACATTTCCCATCATATCATTTAGTAAGCAAGACAAAATTAAAGATTAAGCACTCATGGAAAAAAGCCCGATACTCTTATAGTATATTTTAAATATTCTATATCAAGAATCACGCATCACAGACGGATGATTACTTTTGGCATCTAAAAGTAAAAAGGAAGGAACATTTGTACCTACCAAAGCACAGGTAAAAACAAAAATCCCACGTAGTCTTCATGGCGTTGGAAAAAGTCAACCTGAAAAAAGTAACGAAACACAGGAACGCGGCTGGAGCCAAGTAACGGGAACAGTTACCACTGCACACAAAATTGACAACGGTAAATGGAAACTAGGGTGTTGATTTTATTACCATGCTTGTGGTTAATATTACATTTGCGGAGATTACTACATTTACAGAGGTTACAGGAGAGAGCGACCTTTACAATCTAGGGTGATCAAAGGCTGCCGCATGTATGGACTGGATTAACTGTGCATTCTAATACATTAATCTTGTCAAAATATTATTTATTCCATTTTAAGACTTGTAAACAAGTGATTTCAATCTAACTTCATTTATCATGTTGGCATGTCTACTGAGGGAAAAATAACACAAGCTTTAAAACTTCTCCAAACATAAGGAAATGAATAGGTGTACGTATACTGCATTTTTAGGGACGTATGAGTTGCCTGGCAAAGAATCGCCTGCTAATAATCAAGCGAATTTAGTGTGGCAGCTTGTGTCGAATTTGTGAAGAGTATTCTGTGAAGCAAGCGCTGAAGAAACTGTAAATGAGAGGGAGCAGGGTATGCTCTTGGCAGTGTATAAAACATGTGGTATCCTCTAAAATCATCTCTAAAGGGAAGACAGAGAGGTTAAACACTCAAAAAGATACCTTTATAGTACCGTAGAGTTGAACTTTGCACAGTCACAAAGTATTTTATGGAATAAAATTAAACAGAAATAGTCACACATTGTACATGAAATAGGAATTGAAAATATGAGCCACCGACTCTTACAATCTAGGGTGATCAAAGGCTGCCGCATGTATGGACTGGATTAATTGTGTATTCTAATACATTAATCTTGCCAAAATATTATCTCTTCTATTCAAGGACTCGAAAACAAGTGATTACAATCTAACTTAATTTATCATGTGTGCATGTCTATTGAGGGTAAAAAACAACACAAGCTTTAGTAACTTCTCCAATAATAAGGAAATGAATCGGTGTACGTGCTGCATTTTTCGCGATGGATGAGTCGCCTGGCAAAGAATTGCCTGTTAAAATTTACCATGGAAACCAAACAGGGACGATTTTAATGTATTTGCAAAAGCCATTCGACACGGTTGATCATGACATCTTGCTGCATAAATTGAAATCAAAAGGTTTGAATGATAAGACAGTTGATTGGTTCAGATCATATTTGGCTGAGCGACGACAGGTGGTTACCGTGAATGGGAGTACTTCATCGATGAATCGAATTAATTGTTGTGTTCCACACGCCTGGAGTCGATATTAGGTCCCCTTCAATATGTGTCAACGACATTTTTTCGGCCGTCGATTGTCATCTTTCATTGTATGCGATGATTCTACATTACCTGTCTCTCGAACAATCATAGACAAATTTAGGATAGTTTGAGCCTAGAATTGCAAAGTTTAAATGAATGGTTGATCGACAATAGATTTTCTTTGCACCTTGGTAAGACTGAGTAGATTTTTTTGGGTCAAGCCACAAATTAAGAAACTGTTCCAAACTAAACATCGCCTGCAGTAATACTAGCATTGTTGCAAAAGACGTTGTTATTTATATGAGGGCTGATTTAGATCAAAAACTGAAGGGTTACAACATGGCGAGACGCGTTATCCAGAAAGCGAAGTATAAGCTCAAATTCCCATACCGTAAACGTAATTTGCTTTATTTTGACACCAGGGAACTTGTAACGAACGCTGCAATTAACTGTATTTACGACTACGCATGTGCGGTTTGGTATTCGGGGCTTAATGCAACGACTAAATGTCGCTTACAAACATAAAGAACAAAATTATGCGATTTTTTTAGATCGGTATCCCCGTGCGCACGTTGATGTCACTCATTTTGAGAAATTAAGCTGACTTCCAGTTGAACAAAGGGTTGCATATTTTACTGTGAGTACGAGCTACTCCGTGTTGTTGAGTCATGCCTGGTATTGTTTGTCTCCACTGTTGTTCCAATCGAGTGCTAATGGGCGACATTTATCGCGTCCATGGACATTCAGATAGCCAGAAACGTTGATTTGTTAGAAAAAAGGAATAATACAAACAAGACAGAATTATAGAAACGTGACAGTTCCATAGTGTTTCATTTTAATGCAGTAAAATAAACATTTCATAAGCGATTCATAATTTTATAAAATCGTCCAGAATTTTTTCCGAAGAAGAGATGTGAGAAATTCAGAGGCAACTTTTCCAAAGTTATTCGAATATAAATCTCAAGAAGAAGTCCCACATATGTTAGTTCAATATCTTCTTCCATGGAAGTTACATGGCATATGGCAAATCAAAATTCAAGCAAAACCATTTGCAGCACGGCCATTTTAAAGTTTACGCTGCAAGGTTCTTGCGGTATTATATTTTTATTCAGTGACACGTAAACTTTCTGAGTCCTACGCAATCATACGTATTGCTCTTCAATGGACCGAAAAGGATATATTAAAGCATTGTTACTTTGTTTTGTATAATGAAGCATCACGTTTTCCCTTTTCTCTCTCGATTAGCTGTTTTTCGTCGAAATATGAAAGTTCGTTGCAAAAAACGGTAAATTTTCATTCGACAACGAACGTCACCCAGCGGAGGAGCCACAGACTAAACCGGTCAAGCCAACTCAAAAAAGTGGTTCAATAACCGAGCTAAGTTGTTAATTTTTTTCTGACCGCGACCCCTCGACACGCTGTAGAGTTCATGAAGCACTCACACCCCGCATACTCACTATCATACACTGCACAAAAACTTTATTGAAGCAATGAAATGCATCGCTTAAACTGGGCGAAAGACAGCCTCGGGGACAATTCTGTACAACCACCAGAGCTATCAACCAAAGGTAGGAAGTAAACTACAACAGTATCAAAACTAACCAATGAAAGAATGCATACAACCCTTCTCCAAATTTCATCACGAAAAACCTCCCAATCAAGTGGTGCAGTACAGATGGCTGAAACATTAACGAGCGCTTTATTTAAATAAACTGATTACAAAAATTGTCTTCCCTATATATACCAACGGACGGATTAAACCTTGGTTATACTTTAACCAGCACAAAAAATATTAAAATACATGAAACAAGAACTGAAAATACCTCAACAACTTTTTGATAAAATTGATATCGACTAACGTCAATTTTACATTTTATCGGTGATGAAATTCTGTAATATGTGTAACTTGGAATACCTGCACATTCCAATAAATATCATGTCAAGTGATCAACTGAAACAGTGTGGCAGCTGGTGTCATACTTGCTGCAACCTCTGAATAAATTAGTGCACAGTTCCTTATTAGATGGCAAATGAAACTGACTACTTGTGTGATTACCTGTTTTATTTATATTTCCCAATGGAAGGGACAAAAGCTTTTGATGAAGAAAATGGCGCGCCTTCTTCCTTCCGACGATATCAGTATCAGTGTTGATTTGTATCTGAGAAAAATTTTCTCTAAATGACACGTAACAATGCCCGTAAACAAAAGTAGATGGGAGGCTCTTTGTACAGTATTAAAACATCAAACATCCTCTAAAACCCTCTCTACAAGGAAAGAGAGAATAATAGAGCTAGCAACTGAGACCTTACCACCATTAAAAGATATCTTTAAGGTACCGACGAGTTGAACTTCTCCACAGAAAATTTTATGCACTGCAATTTAGCATCAAACCAGGTCCAGGTACCATTCACGGTTAATAAATGATTTACCGGGTAGAAGGAATAAACAGAAAATTACAATGACAAAAGGTCATCTTGAACCACTGGTCAGTTGTGGGGGCACAGTGGGTCAAAGTTGAACTGCAATTACCCTGTAGACCCATTTGTCTCGCTAGTGAGCGTTGCAAGGATCATTAGCTCACGTGTATACACGTGGGCTAATGGCATAGCGATGTCTGTCTGTCGGTCCTTGTGTGTGTGTGTGTTAGTGTGTGTGTGTCTGTGTGTCTGCCTTTTACACGATAACTCAAAAACGCCTGAACAGATTCAAGTCAGATTTGATACACAGGTACCATATGCTACTTGCAAGAACTGATTAGACTTTTGTTAGTACGGCTTGCATATTAATAAAGTTATGCAATATCATTTTTTCCCTTGCAATGGTTATCCTATGGAGACGGTAACGACAGTGTAGACAGAATTTCATCGCTTTAACTGGGCGAACGATATCACTGAAATTGCTGGTAAATGGAGAATACTGAAATTGGCAAGGCAGCAGTTATTGGGTCAGCAGTGAAATGGTAGCTGTATGGCAGAAATAGAGAAGCCCTTTACCAGTTTACTAATGGATGGTCTATACTTGGTGTATTGGAGGCTATAAAGTAATACCCCACAAGCTTAAAGCCTGTCTTCTGTGAGTCTGCTCCACTAACTAGTGACATGTTTTTATCTGATGTAACATGCAGTGTGGAAAGATCACGAGCACTGAATCGTCGTATAACTTGTTTTCGTTTGATGATTGTTTTTACTTGGAAAATTAGAAGAAAAACGCTCATTTTCTCCAAGCTCGATTTCCGTAGCGGGCGACGGTCCACTTTTTCAGTTGATGATACCATAGTCCCCACTCCCCAAAACAAACTGTCAGGGAGTGGCAGGGCTACGGATCCGCAGCAAGATATCATCCTGCTCGAGTGGCAACTCAATGTTTCGACCCGTTTTCGAGTCCGTAACAACAATGGAGTGTGGCATGGTTATCTCCGCTCCAGTTTCTGAGGTAAACTTTGGTGTTGCATCGTGGGATATTTCAATTTCCGCCGCCGTTAAAATGTTTGCACTTGTCAGAAAAAATGTTTTACTCTTCCCAAAATTTCAATTACTGTGTCGCACTTGAAAGAGTGAATAATTATATGCGTTTCGAAGATTAGCATATAATTATTATCTATTCGTTACATAAGAGAATTCCTTTGATTGACGCTTGTGTCACCAGGTGTTGAATGCGTATATATTGGTGTAAAGGTCTTTTGTCTTCAGTCTCGGTCGAAACTCCACGATGTCCACACAACAGTCAGCACTGCAGAGATACTAAGGAGCTGACTTCAACGCCACCGGGCGTAGCATCATTACTTGCAAGTATTGCCCCATCTCGACAGTTGAAGCTACCTTGCACAATTCAAGAGGACGACCAGTTAGAACAATTCAGAAACCATTCATTACGCTGCCAAGAAGGGTGTACTGACAGTTACGAAGTTCCTTAAACCACGCAACAGACAGCAGTTTGAGCACGAAGGGAGAGTATTTGATCACCTGGAAGTCTCTTTGTATGCAGTCTCCAAAGGGGCACACAAAAAAGCAAAGAAGTCCCTGAAGTAAGGTATTTGTCTCGTTACTTATCGCATGAAATTATCTAAATTAGCAGACGAGCGAATTCGGCTGGGGGACCGTCTACGAATAGATTTCTGGCTAATTAGCGTATGAAACCGATGTCGAGAAATGAATGCAACGCTCAGGAGGAGAGGAGAACAGAAAATTAAGAAGATGAAACTAAGCCCCATTCCAATAGGTTTTTTCTCATGAGCAGCTTGTTTCAAAAACGTCAGATTCTGTGACTGTCAAAAAGTTTCTTGCAACCTTTACCAGGCAACCTGCGACCATATTTCGTCCAGTACTTCAGCTTCCACCTTCGGATCGACTCACGGTTTCGTTGCGGACGGTGGTATTTGCAGAACAGATAGACTTTTCCAATATCTTCTAAGCAGGCAACGACCAGTGCATCAAACCTTCTGCACAACGCAACTCGCTACTCATCCATCTAATCTTGTGTAGTATCAAAACTTAATGTTGTCTTTGACTCTCGTCATTGTCCTAGTAGGCCTGAGTGAAGCAGTTTTTAGGCATGTCTGTAGTGGGCACTTTGCGTTGGTCATTGAAATTTTAAAAAGCCAAAATTGTCTGCCATATGTTAAAGGTATTTGTCAATTAGCTTCAGCTTGCCTTTCATTCATTCTCCCATGCCATCTCCATTCTCCTCCACCTATTTCTTGAAGTAATTGCTTTTCATGCAGGAAGCATATGTTTTGTGAACAGGGATATTTTGCAATATTGCGTGAAAACCGTTGCATATCCCAGCATTCGTCTCCTCCTTTCTGTATGGGCTCTATTGCAGAGGGGAAGAAAAAAGGTAAGATTGGTTTAGCGGACCTCGGGGCATATCAATAAATATTCAGAAAAGAAAGATTTCCGTTGTGAAGATCATAGGACTAACTCAAATGTTGAGCGATAACTCTTCTTTGTTACATGTGATTGGGAGTTCCATTATAACCACGTTGACGTTTTTACAAGCACTGTAACTTTATGAGATTTTTACTGTAAATATTTGAGGGAATTTCTTGGGATTTGCATTGTAAAATTGTGGGATTTGCTTGGGATTTGTTGTGTATGAATTTGTAGGATTTGCTTGGGTTTTTGATGAATAAGCTTAGTACAATTACTTTATATTTAATTTATTCAGTTTGCTTTACTGTCTGCACAGCTTGTTATTGTTTCTCCGAAGTTGTAAGCATTTGTCAAACATTACGTTTGCGTCCACTGTCATGTTGTATGCTTAAATCGTCTGTTGAGACAGTCCACAATCTGTGGCTTAGATGATGGTTTTTCTGACCATGAATCCTTGGTTTCTGCTAACGTCGGCGTCTGATTCAACGGAATGATTTACTCCAAGCAGGTTGGTTGGTGAATGCTTATTAAGTTTCATTATGTTATGCCAAGCATGGTATTTTCTATTCCTCAAAGGAAAATCTGCATCATCAATTTCGTTTTCGCAGATCTTTTAACACTTGGTAGATGTTCGGTACGTGAACTTGCTAACAAATGTAGATTTTCTTTTTCATTGCCAGTTGCTCTGGGTATAGTCACCAGTTTTGTTTTGTTTTGCTTTGCTTTTTCTCTGTATTTTTTTTTTGCGTGGTCTCAATTTATAGGGTGTCAAGCACTTTTCGTAAATTATAAGCGCTGCCTTTTTAAGGCTCCCTGCTCTCATTTCTGCATCACATTCTAGTACGTTGGTTTTTCGATAATCAATTAAAATTGCTTCTCTGGAGCGTCGCTGTTAATATTTTTGTTATTTACTGTCGTAATTTATTTTTCGCTTTGTTTCGGCGTGTGGGAATCCTGGCGCAGAAGCCGTAGATGCTTAATGTCAAAATTGCACGAACGAAAACAACTTGTCATGTCCTCCGTTCAAGCCTGTATTGTCAGCTATCCATCATCTTAATTTTCTCCGATAAGGCCATGTTGTTTGTTCTGGAATGTCAGTTTGCAATTTTAAGCGGTTTGTAGATTTTGTGAAAGGTCTCTTTGCTACCCTAAAGTGTCGTGTACATCACACAAAGAAGCACACAGCCAGTGCCCGACGATTTTACGAACCATCACCTTCCATTTTAGATTGTCTTACTTTCAATATGCTGGTGACAGTGTCATCCTTTCGGTCGCTCCATGGTTAGAGGCTAGTTTTCTACAATGGTAATTTGGCTTTATAGTTGTTGTAGAGTTGTAATTATCTTCCTGGAGACATCCTTCTAGTCTGTTTTTTGATTGCTGACTTTCATGTTTTGATGTTTGCCATTTGTGCAGTGCTGTTGGAATATAATTTGATATCGCATTTACATTAACGTTATCTAGACTCTTTCGAGAGTGAATGACTTTTCTGTCATGCCCATTTTCATGGCCTGTTGTTTATGGTTTTCGCCAATTATGTCTTTCATTGAGACTATTCTGGAGTGAATGACTTTTCGTCGGTCATAGGTTTCCAGGGCCTGTTAATAATTGCTTTCGCCGATTATGTCATCCATTGAGGCTATTCGAGAGTGAATGACTTTTCTGTCAAGCCCATTTTCAGGGCTTGTTTACGGCTTTCGCCAATTATGTCTTTCATTGAGACTATTATGGAGTGAATGACTTTTCGTCGGTCATACCCATTTCCTGGGCCTGTCAATAATTGCTTTCGCCGATTATTTCAGATTTCAGATTTTATTTATTTCAATACAAGGCCTCGGCCCATCGTACATTTCAATTGAAAGTAATATGAGAAAGAGACTATCAATATTACTTTCGCCGATTATGTCATCCATTGAGGCTATTCGTGAGTGAATGACTTTTCGGTCATGTTCTTTATTCAGGGCTTGTCAATATCATATGTTATTATGGCTTTCGCCAGCGATCTCCTCCATTGAGGCAATTCATGACTTAATGATGTGATGCAGCATACCTTGGTGACTGAGATTTCGGGATATTAGCTTGCAAACCTGGTGTGGTTTATTTGCATGTAGCCTATTGGCATCACATTCGTGACTTTTGTTGATGGATCTTCTAGTTTTTTTTTTTTCCAGATGGAGCAATGAAGAACAGAGTTCGATGGCCCAGCCTTATGTAATCTACATAAACCCTTCCAGATGTGATGTCAGTATGGAAAGCAGGTTCACAATATCAAAGTACAGAAATGGAGGGCTCCACTGGATAAATTGGTATTCAACGAGCATGACTATGGATGCTGTATTCCCTGCCGAACCGATCTTCCACATTGCAGTCCATCGCCGAGACTGGCAGTATCATTGAAAATGGTGGTCTATAACGACATCAGAGGGTTCCATTATCCGGAACAGTCTATTGTACGGTACATCGTTTGGTTCATCCTCTTCAATCTACATTTGAGGGCTGCAGACGCATATTGGCCAAGCCGACGTTTCTGAAAGACGTTTTGCAGGGCATGGAGCAGCTGTGAGAGACAGGTGCTTAGCCATATACGGCGGATGGATATCCACTTGCTCTAAGGACAGTTGCATGATATCGTCGACTTGCTCAACATGGAATTAATGAGAGTAAATGTCAGAATACAATAATTAATTTTTCTGCAGTTTATAGAAATGTCGAAAATTGTCTAGGAAGGAGTCCGTAGTCCGTTGTCAGCCAATGGCTGCAAGATTAACAGATTTTCGGCGGTTCACATTTGTTTATAAATATTAATTTGTAGTTTTGCCATAAGTCCAGCAGTGCCACTAACTCTGTGCAATTCTGTTTATTTGAACAAGTTGTTTTTCACTTCGTTTCTGTATTTATTTTCAATCAGTTTTTGTTTGTTTCGATAATAAGAAATCCCGACCCATTGGCACATCTAGCATGCAATCGGGTTCAGGTTTCCAGAGTTTTTTACCTATTGTCCATGTAGGTTTTTTATCTCTGGTTTTTCCTGAGCGGCTATGTGCATTTAGGCTTTTTCATACTTCCTGTTTTGAGTATGTTGCTTTGTATTTTACTCTCAGTATTTTTTTCAACCTGTTTACAAGTCTTTCGCTGTTACAGTCTCCTCGTCTTCGGCCTCTATTTATTGCGTCATATTTTTTATTCATTGAGTCCAGATAGATGATTAGTTGTTCATCGATGGAGATATTTCGTACCAATGCAAAGCAGCATAACTACTAGCCTAGCTTTTTCACTCTCGTGGGGTGTGACGACCACCGCATACCGCATATTATCGCTTTTGTGTATCATTTAATTATCAATTCTCGAAGTTCAGTATAGATTGAATAATTATATGCGTTTCGAAGATTAGCATATAATTACTATCTATTCGTTACATAAGAGAATTCCTTTGATTGACGCTTGTGTCACCAGGTGTTGAATGCGTATATATTGGTGTAAAGGTCTTTTGTCTTCAGTCTCGGTCGAAACTCCACGATGTCCACACAAGTATTTTTTATGTGTATATTCTCTTAATCTTGTAAATGCAGTTTTACAGATCCTGTTTAGTCTGTTGCCTTTAGACAATGCGTTGTAAGGGGGGAATTGTGTAAATAAAAGTGGTGAGTCTTTAGAGGGTACACAGTACGCTCGTGGGGTGTGACGACCACCGCATACCGCATATTATCGCTTTTGTGTATCATTTAATTATCAATTCTCGAAGTTCAGTATAGATTTTGCTATGCATTATATGTAATACTGCGCCCCCACATAAAATATTTCTTCGTCAAATTAAATTGCGCCCTCAAGGATAGTAAGTTTGACTCTTTCGTTCTTTCGTTTTTTTCTCGTATTTTTACACAGAGTTTTACCAAATACATAAATCATACTCAAATGTACAAAATATTTCTTAAAGGAATCTATTTTGTTGTCTTCGAAAAATAACTTCACTCGATAACATAAAAGTTCTATTCAATGTATTTTAATTTGCTACTCTGAGAAAATCGAAATCTAAAGGGAAATAAAACTTTTCTTAAAAGAATTTGACTTTGATGCTTTAAGTATAAAACGGTTATATCATCAATTTTAAGAACACAATTTGTGCTCAGAATAAAAAATCTTAAAATTTTAAAGTTGAGTCGATACTCTTAAACAATTTTGTACGTGCTTTACAAAATAAAAATACTTTTGAGAAGTTAAAGTAAAGTTTATTTTGTTAAAGTGTAATTTATTTTATCAAAACCTTTTAAAAACAGTTTCCATTGTAAGGAACCAAAGGATTTGCACGAAAGTGATGTTGTATTTGTCCCTATAAACACATGAAACTTCCAACGTCCACTAGCGAGAGAAAGGCGTCTACAGAGTAATTACAGTACAACTTTAACCTACCCTGCCCCCACAACTGAACAGTGGTTCAAGATGATCCTATTGTCTTTGTAATTTTCGGTCTGTTTCTTGGAACAGTGTAAATGATTTATTAACCATGAACGATTCCTGGACCTGGTTTGATGCTAAATTGCAGTGCATAAAATTCTCTGTGAAAAAGTTCAAGTCGTCGGTACCAGATGTCTCTTTAAATAGTGGTAAGGTTAATTCTAACGCAGAACGTATATTATCCCACATTTCTTGGGCACTCATGCACTCGATAAAAAATATCTTTCATTTCATTTTCCATTTAAACTTGACAGTCTTTCGTGTACCCTTATATTCATTACAAAGGGCTTTCAATGTTTGATACAATCGGTAAATGATCGGACATATTAATATCATTAACTGAAAAATGTGTTACACCTTTAAATAAATCAGTAGAGATGATCAAAGGATCAACAGTACTGCACCCATTATTTGAAATGCATGTATAGTCTTCAGGACTGTCCGGTTTCAAGACGTCCACCGACAATATGAATATAAAATATTTTACAAAGTGATAAAAGAGATTTAGCAAAACTATCGATGACTTTGTTCTTTGATTTGCGTGGAAAGGTAAACGTATCACAGGAATATGATTCTAACGGTAAATAATCAATAGAATCATCTACAATATAGTCATCATCAGAAGAGGTTCTTGCATTAAGATCTCCTGTTACAATTACATTTACATCAGGGTAATCAGACAATATATCTGACATGCACTTCTAGGAGTACTATACTACTATACCGTTTACGTCTGGTACCATTTTATACAGTGGAGTGTTCTGGTGCAGTGTAAACACAAAAGTACATGAAAAACGATTGGAACTAATTTGTGATAATTTGATGTTGAAGTAATGTCGATTTAATCTGCAAATGTAACCTCATCCGCTTTTCTTTTTTAAGTTGCACACTTGTTTTAATGAGTAATTTGGAATATCGCAACATTCAGCTATATGGCACCTAGCACTTTTGAGAAATTTGAAAAATATTAAGATCCAATTATCCCAAATTAGTTCCAATCATGTTATAATATCTTTAGATGATTGAAAATGAAAATAATCATTATGAAACAGTAATAAAATCACATCTTGCATATTGCATTTCAATTGAGTGATACAGTCTACAATATTTCTAATAACATAGACAGCAACTCCCTCCGCCCTACGCCCTTGTTAACAACGTTTTATTCGTGGCATTTTAAAGCCAACGTAACCGGGAATACATGGCATCTCATCAGATCCACTTGGCCAGGTCTCTACAAATCCAAGGACATTGTGATTTGCAATTGTTGATTGAAACTCATCTGTAAAAACCTTCTGACGCCCTCGTACATCAAGTGTCAATGTCTACAAAACGGTTGTCGAAATATCAACAGCAGTACACTTATTAGGGTCGTTTTCACAAAGGTTTTAGTGAGGTTATCATTTCTTGTTTTATTACACTTTGGACCTTGGCGTAGACCCTATTGTGATTTACCTATTGGTTTGATATCATCGTTAACCGCATCATATACAAACACTTACCTTCGATAATAATCTTATCATATGAAAGTCTATATCGTTGATTGTTTTGCCGAGTTTGTCTAACAAACTTCAATAAGTTCTTTCTAATGTTTACGGACACGAACAGAGAAATCTTTAGCAATGCGGTATTGTGTTTCAGAGTCTTTTCATTTCCGTGCAGCTGTTAACACCTGTTCCTTCTGCTTAAAACTTGTACACTTTGGTCGCTGAAGGGAAAGGGTATTTAGCCGATGAGCACGTTCAATTTCCACACCGTCAAAGTTATATTCGTCTTTCAGTAGGGCTTTCACTTTTCCTCGCTTCGGATCGTTCTTTACCCTTTGCAGGCTCGGGGACCTCATGGACAATTAAATTATTGCGTTTTAATTGCGATGTAGTATAGTCCGCTTCAGATTCGACTTTACATATTCGTTCGAGTAGCTGATCATTTTCATTCCTGAATGATGTACACGTTCCCGCTGTAGCTCTGACCTGGCCTCTCTCATTTCAGCTTCAATTTTTCCTATTTTGTTATTTATTTCTTCAGAAAGGGATTCTATTTGACCGGAGATCCATTATGTATTTATCGTATGATCATTTTTTCCGGTTTTGCCTTCAGTTCTTCAGCGATATCGAGCGACTGCGCAGTTCTCGTACTTTGTAGGCATTGTGCCTGTAACTTTCGACTATAAACAGGTAACAGTGCGGACACAGATACCCGAGACGCGCAAAATCGATTTTCCTTCGTGGGTGGTATGGAACGCGAAAATTTCCAAAAAAAATCACTAAATCTAGCGCTACATGTTGTAAAGAGATTTCGCCTACAGTTCATAGAGAATTCAACTTATATCACTTACAACTAGGCGAATTAAAAGATGGATAGTTAGATATACTAAATCGTACATTATTTAGTGTCTGTTAGTTTATATTGCAGAAAAATCACGAAGACAAAATGTTGTCACGTGCGTTTTGATAGAAAATACAATTCATTCACTCCTGAATTTCCCGGTCATGCTCATTACATATTTCTTCCCCAAGTTTGATTTTGTCACTGTCCTCTTACACAGACATCAAACTGAAACGCTGTGCCCTCAGTTTTGGAGATAAGACCGTGAGACGGAAATATTAACTTAAAATAGCACTGGCGGTACAGATAGTCCCTGCAAATCCCTAAAAAAACAGCTAGAGCGCATGCGTGAAGGTTGCCCTCTAGAGACGATACTCGTTGTAGCATTTCTCAAAGAATCTCATCCGGAACTTTTGCGCTGGAGAAAGTATCTCCCCTATACAAGTGCACAAAATTAAGCATTAAAAAATGAGGCGATTCACTGTAGCCTTGTACCTCTGAAGTTGTCGATATAAATTTACTATAAAAAACATAAATGAACTATAACTGATTGTCACTGATTTTTCTGAAATGCACACTCGCAGTGCATATTGAGCCAGAAAGGGAAAAAAATGACAAGAATCACAGCTTCAAGGCTATACCTGAGTTCAGTTATTTTAACAATTATTGTTCTAAAAGTACAGATTTAATTAATGATGAGGTTATGCGATTTACCGAAACTAAAATACGTATTTTTATAAATCTTTTACAATTTGATGCAAAAAGTATCACAACAATATAAACTTTATTTTAACTCTATAGCCATGATAGGTATACGCCTCTTTTCACAAGGGTCGTGCACAAAGAAAACTAATACACAGAAGACAAAGTAAAGGATAACAACAACATTACAACACAGACAAGTTTCATGTCAAAGTGTCGAAAAAGTTTTGACGATAAAATTTGTAACAAGCCTGTTTAAAAACTCAAACACTTGTACAACTTCTTATTGCTGTTGGCAAATTGTTGTACAGGTATTTAATTGAAAAGACTGCTTAAACAATTCGGTTCTAGCAAATCGAACTTGTTACAGATCTTAAATATCTTTTTGGATCTTTGTACTTTGTTATCATATCCCGGATGTATGGAGGAGACTGGCCACAACGTACCCTTGTAAACAGACATTATTAGGTTGTACTTATAGCGATGGAATAGCAGATAGCATTATAGAAGTGTAAACATTTCAATGGATGAGGTACCAATGTCACAATTCAAAATCAGTCGCATTGCCCGCTTTAAAAGACGGTTCAAGTGATCCATAGCCTTTTGGCTACAACAACCCCAAACACCGAGACCATAATAAAGATATGGTATAGTGAAACTGTTATAAAACTGACGCCTTGCTGAAACTGGTAAAAATGTTTAAATTCTGGCAAGAAGATACAGATCACTCTTTATTTTTTCACAATACTATCAACATGTGATGTTTATGATAAATGACTCTGAATCTTCCACACCAAGCAGCTTTTCGCTTTCTACATTTTCAATATCATTGTCACCATCTTATGATGGAACTTTGAGTTCATTTTTAATCAAAATTCATAAAATTGCAGCAAATCTGGATTGTAATAATGATTAATGTCTTTAATGGAAATAAATCATTATTGTAATGACATGTCAAAAAGAAATTTTAATGTTTCAGTCTTGTCATGCATCACACTCACTGGCCGTCAGTTCATGTAGTGTTGATCTGAAAGAATAAGTTCACATCACTTATTAATATACATGCATATTAAAAACTAGCAAATTTATTATTTATTATACATATGTCTTAAAAGTATTTGTCAATGATTATTCATCAAGTCCTCAGTCAATTGTTAGGACACTTTAGTGCGTGAATTATATAAAGAATAACACTCTTTGAAAATTATCTCTTCAATGGATATATATGCATGATATATTAACAGATATCAGTAGCAGATATTGTTAATATATAAAACAAACGATTTTTCTCAATCTCAAAACATCCTTCCATATCAGCTGTTCTGTGGAATCGTCCGACTCAATGTCAGCATGCTCTCATTTGTTTCTGATAGGATCTCATCTCAAAAACTTAATGCACATCTGAACTCCCAACAGACTCCCTATACTTGATATGAACTTCAGCCTACTTAGTATACAGCAACGCCCTCTAGACTATCATTTTCTCTAATGTGTACAGGTGAGGCTAAAGTGAATAGTCACTGCTATGGCAAAAGACGCGAGTCATAGGAAGGGGACTTTGTTTTTTTCATGTTACTACGTCACATTGTAGACACTCCGAGAAAAATCAAGAGAAGGATCGGAAATCGTACCCAAAAATGCAAGAAGATCGTTATTGACATAGACTATAACAGGTATGGATTCAGAGACGTATTGGAAGCCATCGATGCTGGTTTATTAAGTAAACTATAGCTTTTTGTCAGGAAAATCCGTCTCCGAACTCGGCTGTACGTGCGTATAGCGGCTATTCCATTTCCCGACTTCCCATATTTCTAATGCATGCCAAAGCGGCCATCGCCGTGTACTGTGGCTTGGATAACTTGCATGTTCTTGTTTTTGAAATACCGCGACGGTTATAACTATTCTGCATGATAATACATTAAGTAAGCGACAGAAGATTGTCAACTTAATGCTTCCCTAACAAATAACTGGATTAAACGACCGTGATACTAAATGAGAATATTGAGAACGAAGTTGTTATCAATGATATCGCCTGGAAAGTTAATGTACTTCCGGTTTTCAGGTGTCTGCATTTCAAACACTATCGTAATGTCAAATTACCTGCCCCAGAAGCGATATTCACAAAATCTATTCCTACACATAAACTGTTACGGAAATTACTAAAATTGTTCCAGATAAGGCCGTGAGACGAAAATGTTAACACCAGAAAGCAGGACATAATATCGACAACTTTCTCCTAACGATGCTATCCACTATCATCAGCAATGTCAATTTTCTTTGGGCATATTTACATTATTTAGAGGAGGATTACTGCATGAATGGTCAATTTTGATCGGAGGCCATTATTCTTAGAATAAGACTACGTCAAATTTTCGATCTCAAACTTACTGGACGAAATGAAACGAAAATTTGGAGAGCTTCACCTACCTGAACAGTCGCCCAGTCAGTCTGATGTTGCCCTGAAGCGCACGCCAGGACCCTTTGGCAAAGATGGAATTTGGCATAAGCATGCTTAGCAATAACGGAAAAATCAGATATCTGCGTCCGCACTGTAAATAGAGAAAATTATGAACCGTACCGTCTGAAAGACCCACACCAATGACGAACAGGGTCGAGACAACTATCGTTGTACAGGCAAATCGATAGCCAAATTCTATTGTTGTGGACCACTTGACCATGGGGTTATCTGCAGACGGTAGAGTCACCATTTTCCATGATAAGCTTATTGGTTGCGAAAAGCCACCGATACGGCAACGCCAGGCAGTTAGAGTTATTCCCATCCTAAGTCATTACTTTTACACACAAACTTGAGGCAAATTTGTTCAGAAAGTACCAGGGAGAGGCCTGTACTTCTCACGAGTTGCGGAACTCAGTCAACACGATGCACACCCTTTGAAGGCTCCAGGTGTAATCAATTATGTGAAATCTGTAACACACCTTCTATTGAAGATGAGGTTCATTTTCTGTTTGAATATAATCTTTACCAAAATCTAAGGATTCAATTTCTGCCGAATTGGGCGATAAAAAAACCCTGGTGTACGAACTTTAACCAAACTTTTCACGAGTAATGACAGTAAAACTATATGTAATTTGGCAAAATTTACTTATCAACCTTTTGTATTAAGGAAAGAAGCCTTGATATATTATGAGGTTATTACGAAAATACCGCAAAGGATGCACGAGGACATTGGCGTAGCGTATCGCCCGACGCGAAGCGGAGGGTGATGCGCGGCGCCAATATCCGAGTGCATCCTTTGCGGTATTTTCGTAATAACCTTATTATTATACATCTTACATTCCTGACTGCAGTGGGGCATCAAAATGTCAGAGTAGTGACCGTTTTTGTGCAATGTCAACAATTTTTCTTCCGATTTTATCGCGCTAGTGTGGAACCACAGGTGCTCCTTAGCTGGGTCGTCTTGTAAGTAGAACGATTTTC
>LD348962.1:36462-58120 GCA_001465055.1 Ptychodera flava | reverse complement strand
GCCGGCCCACCCCCGGCCATAATGACTGAACGCTCCCTTACAAGGAAGGGTCGGAAAAGAGGCATTCAGACAAGCGTTTTCTGCGGTGCACATTTTCGAGTGCCTCGCATGCCGTGCATTGGCCTTGTAACTTCGCGTCGAATACACACGGTTCGGAAACCAGATGTACGGTAAGATAGTATTTAATTCCTGGAGCTACTACATCGATTGTGTGATCGCAATGCCGTACCAGTATGACCATTGTCACCAGAAAGCGTTCGCGTGTATCATCATCAAATGTAGTCCAGTCAATTTAGGGTTTAACCTAGGACTAATTGCAACAGAAATTATATCTTCACCATGACCTTTGGAAAGGTCTCACTAATGACATATTAAAAGTATAGGAAAATCTAAGGGGTGCAAATTGGTTAAATTTGCATTTATTCAAATTAGCTATAAAAAGCCTTTAAATGACTGCTATACTCACATATTGGGCATGTAAACTGAATTCGAGTGACTTTTTTTCATTGCAACACAATTTAGTAAGGTTCAACAAGTTATTTTATAAATGTCTTGAACAATATATATCATGCAAATTCACTAATTTGCATATATTCGCAGTTTTTCCATTATTTCAGACAAAATGTTTTCTCTATGAAATTAAGGTTTTGCAAGAATTATCAAAATCCATCCCAAAAAAATATGAGGTTGACCTAATTTGCATGTTAATTATTTTAATATACAAAAGGCCTAATTTGCATAATTGGCACAAACTGTCTTCTGAATACAATACGACTACAATAGCTTCCATTGACATTTTCTGGTTATTCAGAAATGCAGTAAATAAGGAGTAGAATTTCAGAGCATTACTGTTTAAATAAAGGGAATCAGAATATTCTCTTTGGATATTCTTCTTTCTTTTATGACGTTAAGGTTATTCATGAAAAATCATTGGACGTGTTCAATATTTTGACATCCATTGTCAATGGTTCAATCATTTTCTCCTACAATATGTTCGATTGCAGTAAAATTTTTTAAGGAATATTTTATGCTTTTCGTCACTATCTTCAATGACGATGGAAATATTCCGTTACTAATAAATGGTTCACCACACTTAACAGTTGTGCCTGTGAATCATCATTCTCATTATTGAACTATCATTGGTATCAATACGAGCATCATTTGAATTACCATGATGGTGGTTGTGATGATAATTGTTATGATAATTGTTATCATATCATACATTTCCTCCTCTTTCTCCCTGTTTACATCTTCCTCCAGGAGGTTCATTTGTTTACAGCCAGAATCCTTTCATTGACAACAGAAAGTCTAGATTTACTTTCTGCCGGCGTTATTGAGCCTGCTGCAGTTCATCATAGAACCCATAAGAATGGGGAAGGGTAACTCAATGAAAGTTGTGAAGCAAGGGATGATATAATTGTACCGCGTATCACATCAGATCTTAGATATGCAAGTATCACTCATGGGGCTGTTTATGTAATGGACTTTCCATTTGTTGATTATTAGACTTTTGTATCATTACCAATATCATTCAAGGAATTGACAGTCTGGCCAATCTGAGGTGAGGCTTCCATTAGGTTCAAAATACAGGATGACCAATTATATGATAATTTGATGTCAAAAATGTGATATCTTAATTGCTAAACTCGTTAACGACAGCTTCTGTGATGCAAATCCCTTCACATTTTGGTTTTCTTGTTTCACGGTTATAAAAATTAGAAAGAGCAGCTAGACCATGTAATATTATGAAAAATATCTAGATTTGATTTTACCAGTGATTTAGATTATCATGATTCATTCAACAGATTTTTTTCAGTTTTTCCTTAACTTCTATGGCTGTGCACTGTTAGATTAAACAGGAAATCTCTCTCTTCAGTCCACTATATGACTTTATATTAATTTTCAATTGTTGTCTTCAAGAAATTTCAAAATTTTGAGAAATGCAGTGTTCTTTGATTATCGTAATGTCTTTCAGCTTCTTAAGAAACATCTTTGCTCATCACATATGATATTTCATGATAATTGGCAGTATAGTATAATAATTGTACCTCTATATCATCATGATCATTATAATTGTATTTCTATATCATTATTATCATAAATTTCTGTACGTGGCATTAACAGGAAGTTACACACAGTCAAAAGTATATCTAATTTACCATTGACCACATAACCTGGTCTTTAATTACATTTTACCAACACTTAATCTATATTAGTAATACCGGTAAGGGTGAAAATAGAAGAAACCATCAGAGCTGAAACAAATTTTCTTCAGCCTCTCGTAGTACAAAGCGTTGGTTATTTGGCCAAGCATTTTGGTATGCATTAAGATAATCCAAATCCGCCAGAAAGTTCAAATTTTATTGGCAGGTATAGGGATTAAATTGTCTTGACATTATGGAAATTCTCTTGATAATTGAACGAACTATACGAATCAATCATCGTTTAGTTTCACAGGGCTTTTCATTCTGTATGCCCCTTTAGTATATAATCATTACAATGAGTTAAAATGCACAGAAAATATATAATCATGTCAATTTCTTTGTACTGAGCAAAATGTTCATTCAAGTCATAAAATGATCATCTTTCGATAGGAAGTACTTAAAGTAGTAGTGTCTCTTAATGTAACTTCTCATTTTACTGATAATATCATTAATTAAAATAAGTTGACGTCAATTTGAAACTTATTTTAATGATCATCATATAGGATTTATGCACATGAGGAATCGTTCAAAAATAGGTAAAATATATTTAGCAATGTTAGTAAAAAATTCCAATTTCTCTTTACGATATTGTATAACATTTCAAGTTTCTAGTATTACATTTAATAGAATGTAGGCATTTCCTATAAAATCTTTTACAATTAGCCCTGTTGCACAATGTAGATTGTATTAGACTTTGAATATACCTTTTCTTGGACCTTTTAAATATTTAGGGTGAAGGTGAAGGTGGTGTTCCAATCAGAAAAAGGAAGTGACATGGTTGACTTATTGAATTAATGCAAATAAGAACTATTATTGCTGTAAGATATATTTGAAAACATTGCCTAAATTAAAGACACAAAAATGATCCTACATAGTCATTACAATGTCAGCTTATCTCCTAAATGACTTTCGTAAAAAGATTATCAGCACCAGGTTTGTATAGATCTATGACCCGTTTAGCCTTTTGGTAAATTAGCTGTCTTAGGCACAACTTCATTAAACTTACGGTATGTAATTTCCATGAACCTACTAAAATTTACAATGAAGAAATAGTTCTAATGATCTCTATTGGTTCTTAACATTACATATAGTCATTTATAGGTCAAAGAAAGGGAAAAGTAAAGTGGTAGGTGGGGCACATTGCAGTTATGTAAAATGATGAATCTTAAATGATATGATGCATTGCCTATAGATACACACACACAATAAAAATTAAATTATCAAGTTGCTTGAATAAAATGTCAATTTGTTCAATATATTTCAAGAAATCTATTAACAGCAACAATTTTGTTCCCATTTCTGAGTTTTACATTTATTCAAATTATGCACTGTCTCACCTCTTCCTCTTAGAGTTTACTGGTCGTTTTGTTTGTCGTTCTGGGACCCTCCCGAAATACAGATTGGAAACGTAAATTACTTTTTGTGTAGATTAAATATAATTTTTTAAGTGTAATGCAGTGAAAAGTGAAACACAGTGACAGACATACTTGATTTACGCAAACTAGGAATATTTCTCGGGCGATAAAATATATTCAAAAATATTGCCTGGACAAAAAATAAGATAAATGCATACATTGCTTGAACATAATGTCGCGTTTTCCTCAATTCAATATATGCATATTTCTTTTATCAGTGAATGTAGTGCACCCTATATCCGTTTACACCTATACAAATTAGGTATTTCATACCGCTTAGATTGTATTGGACTTTTAGTATGTCATTCTAGGACCTCTCTAAAATACACAGAGAAAAAAATAATTCTATTGCTGTCAGAAGTAGCTTAAAATAGTTATTAATTAGGAATATTCAAAGGAAAAGAAGTGTTGTGGCGGCCATATTGAATTTATGCAAATGAGGAATATTTCTATGATGACAAAATATTTCCATCAACATTACCTAAATCTAAAACAAGGCAAATAAGCCGAAAACCTGTATATATCATGATTCTACAAAATGTGTTTAGTAGAAACATTCTATCAGCACCTAGTTTGTAACCATAACCTTTGTACATTTATGCAAATTAACGGTATGCATTGTTTACATTTCTAGATTGCACTAGGCTTTTAGTATGTCATTGTAGGATTTCTCTGAAATACACAGTGAATAAATTATTCTACTGCCATCAAATGTAGCTTAAAAATAGTTATTAATTGGGAAAATACAAAGAAAAGTGAAGGTTGTGGCGGCCATATTTGATTTATGCAAATGCGGAATATTTCTATGACGACAAAATATTTCCATCAACATTGCCTAATCCAAAACCGAGGCAAACAAGCGAAAAAAACTGTATCAAAATTATGTTTAGCCACATATTTTAAGTAGAAACCATCTATCAGCTACAATTGTATACCCATGAGCCCCCTTTACTTTTATGCAAATTAAGCACTGTTGCACCCCTTAGATTTTATTATACTTTTAGTATGTTATTTCTAAGACCTTTCCAAAATGCATGGTGAAAAAATAATTTCTGTTGCAATTAGTCCTAGGTTGACCCCTATTTTGGCTTAGATTGACTGGACTAATGTGGACAAGAGCGAGAATAGCAGCAAGACTGCGACAGGTTACCCAAAACATGTCGAGGGGATGCGGGGCCGTAGAAGTATGACCGTGTTTACATCCACCAGGACTGAACGCCGATTCAGCTGCTTTACGAAAGTGATTGTAAATAAAAACTATACAAGTACTACATCTCATTTATGTGTGACTCTATAATTAGTAACGTTGGGAGACATCTAACTTATTCCTAAAAAGTTTACGTAGTGATTGACTGACTCTTTGCGAGACTGAACGATAGGTTGTGTATAATACAGCACGGCGAAATGGCCAGCTGAGCCGCCCGGCCTCGGTTGCCAGTGTGCCCGATATTTACATCACGTCAATTTTCATTTATCTCTTGCCGAGAATTTGGCTAGACATGTCTTCACGGTCACATGTTTTTATATGTAAAAGTGCCAAACTTCATGTGAGGTTTTATAACGCCAAACTGAAGATTTTTGCGGCGTGAGTACTACTTTGGTTTTTATGCTAATCGTGACCCTCAGCCGGTTCCAAAGATGTGTGTTAAACGGTGGACAATTTTCAACTTGATATCAACTACACTTATCTACAAACGTCATGATGTTATTCAAATTTTTGTATACAGATTTTGAACGAGGCAATTTATGTTGATTAGTAATAATGAGGTGGGATGGCAACTCCAGACTTCGTTCATATTTTGGTAGCTTTCGGTTGTGTGTAAGGTAGTTCGCTAGTGTGTTGGACTGTGGTGGGCTCGTCATAGACGGTCAACAAGAGTTCCGCTCTTGTTCTCGTTTAGGTTAAGGTCCCGCCTGTTAAAATCTGCAGGTCTGTAAATTCTGAACAGCCTTGTCAGTTTTCCTGTGACGATGGCATTCTCAGTTGCACTGCTTTCCCTCATGAAATTATCACTGTCACCATAGTCAATGCACTAAGTCACCATCGTGCGTCCTATTAGTGACGTCATAGCTACTTTCGCCAAAACGGGGCGAGCTCGGCAATTTCCGGAAAATGTCGCCATGATCGAAGTCAAAACGTGCAACTTTTCCCGTGTTTTCGTCAAAATAACACAATACAACCGTCTAAAAACCGCTCAAATAAGCTTCAGCTTGTGTGTAAATGTTTGTTTTATTAATACCAAATTCATTGACAACCAGAACTAGAGTATAGGCCTCAAGTCAAACGAAAAAAGCCTCAAAATTTGGCGGGACTCACACTTTAATACCTCAACAAGGCTAAATTTCATATAGTTAGTAGTAGTAAAGAAATAGAATGTTGTCGTCACTATATTAAGAGTTGTGCAATGTCATGGGGTTTGTCCATGTAAGAATTTTACTGAACACGTCGGCAATAGCATATCCTATCAACACTCAATTAACTATTACTACAATTTTTTACTCAGTACCGAGGAGTCAACATAATTGGTATCCTGGCGGGACAACGAATTGGAACTAAAGATGACAATGTAGTGCTCCTGGGGGCACACTACGACACAACGTCAACGACTCCGGGCGTTGATGACGATGGATCAGGATTAGCACTTCTCTTGGAAGTAGTTGCTATTGTTGCCGGTGGAGCCTGCAAGCCAAAGAACACAATTTTGTTTGTTGCATTTGACTTGGAGGAAAGTCACGCTGTGGATAGTAAGCATACCATATATCATTTTATTGAAAAAAGTAACATATTTAGTTTTGGGAAATTGAATCATACATATTGATGAATACATATTCCACATATGGTGGATATGGGACCCGAACTATTTTCAATGTAAACGAACCTTGCCCTTGCCCATAAATAAACGTTAATGGTCAGCGCGTTGTCCTTTATTTCTATATTTATGGGCAAGGGCGAGAGGGAAGCCAAAAATGAACGGGTGAGACTTGCCGCGCCCATAAATAAACGTTAATGGTCAGCGCGGAGTCTGTTATTTCCATTATATTATCAACGAACCCCCAAAACCGTCAAAATATACGGAAATATCCAACGCGAACGACAACAGGGCACCAAAACTCGTCAGTGAGTAGTTGCAAATCCGGAGATTTTTTCAAAAAAAGCGTCTAAACTTGGCTCACAAGTACTCCATTCTATTTTGTTAGTGATTATGATCTTTGTACAAATTACAATTTACGTTTTAGCTGAAAAGTTACGAAGTTTACGATATTATTCATATTCACGACATAAACAAACCATTATTGCGTAGTTGTGGTCGGTCACATGGTTCAGCTCGACCAATTAAAATGCGACGGACAGTGCATGGTAATATAATGTATTATAATATATGTGTAAAATACAAAATACCATCGATACTAGAATTTTTATGAATTTGTGTTTTTTCGTCTTTGATTTGCAATGAATCGTTTGATTTCTTCCCCACTGACATGTACGTAACATTGCTATGTTGCCGACATTTTGTGTTGTCTACCTCGTCAAAAGAGCCTCTGTCGATATCCATCAAACAACATGATAAGCATAGACGATAACTACAGACAATTACCAATCATCCCTGCAGCAGCGGGGATGTTGACAATGACGGGGTCAAATTAAACAACACTGTCCATGCTGCCGCGGCAGTCAACGAGTCGAACCGAGGAAGAGAAGAGCGTTCGTCATTTCTGACAGCTATGACGATACTTCTCCGGACTTGAGACGTATCAGAAGAAATGCCGTTTTATTATCCAAGAGCGACGATATGGTTCACACGATTTCCAGTACATTTGAAGGTGCAAGTTATTGTATTGTCCGTGCACATTGTGCATCATGTTTCCTGAAGTGTACTAGTACCTTGTAGTTGAACTTCCGTCGTCTGAGCTTCGGGCCGGGCACACTGGTTGCTCGTAGTCGTACCGATTTTTGAGTCAGAGCCGAACACCGTTTTCATTATATTTAAACAAGCTCCTTCTATTCTTAAAATATTAAACATGCAATTGATAATTTCGTATAAAAAAATCATTGATAATTTTAAAAATTTCATACAAAGTTTGCAAAGCAGAATTCCTTGAATGATGTTCGATTATTGACAAAAATATCCAGTTTTTTTGGGGAGCCGCGACTGAGAGTAATATGTGGCGACGTCCCCCTTGCACGTCCAGTCATTTGATGAATGGATTTTCACTCACACTAATGTTATAGTTCGTACCAAATAAATGCCTAGCGTTATAAATCCATGGTCTTTCGTAGTTCTGTTTGATTCGTACGGAAATACCCGAACGAGGGATGCTATAAGCTTACTGACCATGATACAAACTTCGGCGTGCTCGAAGTTAACCTCGGAGTTGAGTACAGCTTAGCGCAGTCAAGTCAGCTGTGACCTAGCATAACACAAGCGCATGTATTCTTGTCAAATAGTCCCTCTCGTTCTTTCCAGCGTTTAGCGTTAAATATAATGCCTGAAAGGTTTATTCACGACAAAGTGGGTCTGTGCATGTGATTAATATACATAACCCCGTATTCCTCACTCGTGTGGCTGCGTCGCGGACGAGTGATTCCTCGTGCCTGCCGCTCGGAGTGACACGGCTACTACACGGGGAATCACTCGTCCGCGACGCAGCCATACTCGTTCGGAATGCGGGGGATTATATATCGAAGTATACAGATGTCCTTTGGGAAATTACAGTGCTCGGTGCTGAAAGCAGAGCGTTATAAATAATAACAAAAATTACTTTAAATACAAAGTAATAATATTCTGTTACTTAAGTTTCATGCATCCTGCAATTTTCAGATATGTCAAAGACCTGGTTCTTGTCTTTGAAAGACCAGACAAACTTTGAAAGCTCAGTGCAATGGATATTTTTCGTTACAGAACGATTGCATGTGGTTAGCGAAGCGCATCTTGAAGGTGTTATCAGTGAGGCCGATGTAAACCAGAAGTAACTTGTGTTATTATTTATAACGCTCTGCTTTCCGCATCGAGCATTGTAATTTCCCACGAGGACATCTGTATACTTATATATATATATATATATATATATATATATATATATATATATATATATATATATATATATATATATATATATTACATGAACTGGCCCGTATCTCCACCCGTGTGACGTACACCAGCACAAGAAATCCCTATTACCCCAGTTGTACGTCATCAACCGGAACGTTTTTCCTGCAATGGTACCGTTCGTACATGCACGTCGCGACACAGACCGATTTGTCGTGGTCGATGCCTTGCTGTCATGGCATTTTGACTAAAAGGTGCCCCGCTAAATCCAGATATGGAAACATAGAAGGCATGCCCAACGAAATTTCGAGTCGCTAAGGCTTTAGCTATTCCCAAGAGTCGAATTAGGATACCGTCGACCGTATTATGGCTCAGTAACGTCACGGCTCCAGTCGTAAGGTTCAATGTGGACGTCGTCGTACCTAGCGATCCCGGTTGGCGATAAATCCGAAAGATACACCTCAATAATCTTCGGGAAAGCGACATGAAGGCACAAGCATAAAGTCATTTGACGAACAACGATAAATTTCCTTCATCACACAAATTATTCCGTTGTTTCTCGATCGGAATCAAACCTAAAGCGTAAGGCTGTAGTGAAGACATAAGTTGTCGACCTGTAGCCTTAACTCTGCCGTGCAGCGCTGTAGAATCCGATGTATTTCGAAAGTTGACCCGAACAATACTCACAACAGAACCGAGTTCCAGTCAAGTAACAAAATCGGGATGTACCTACGGACGATATATGTGTCACAGCAAACATCAAAGTCCGTAAGACGAAAAATTGACGACTGAGATGGCCACCGACGGAGACCGGTGACGGCAGTGCCCACTACAAGCGTACACTCTGTGTGTCATCGATCTGAATCTTTCGGGCTCGCCAAGGTCGTGAATTTGTGATATTTTAAAAGCCACAGCATCTCTAAGAATGATAACTACTGTTTCAATCGTTTTGTTGAATTAGTTTCATAAACATAATTGTAAATATTCTAAATATAACTCAAAATAGTTATCCGTCGCTAGCGCGGTGAAAGCTATGTCCACTGATGGAAGACTTGCCTTGGCATCGGTCCAGCGCGAGAAAAATGATTGACACGCGCACGTGACCGAATCCGTATGTCTGATTGGTGGAGATACCATTCGATGTATCAAAATTTCAGCTTAATCGGATTTATTAATGAAAGTATACCTGAAAACATTTGCACTTCTCCTGGGTGACGGGCCGCTTTTACTCATTATATACTCATGTATTTCGCGGAGCCGCACAACTTCTCGCTTTCGGCTCGAAGTTGTACGGCTCCGCGAAAAACTCTCGTATACGATGACGTCAAACTGAGAAAAATACCATGGGATTATATATATATATATATATATATATATATATATATATATATATATATATATATATATATATATATATATATCTGTGTACGGTGTTTTACTCGGTGAAATACGAGGTTAGAATAATCTACTCGATTGTACAAAGTGATGACAGTTGATTATGGTTGTCGATAATGATTGTGCTGGTGAAGTAGAATTGAAAGCTACGTCGGCAATTACTGAGGCGATCATTACGATAATGACGATTGACCGCCTTGTTATATCGGCATTTGATAGCGTTAATAATTCATATGCTTTCCCTTATAGGTAGTGGCAACACTAGTGATATCTGTATTGGAAGTTACCATTTCGTAACAGACTGGCTTGAACCGTTTTTACACGCTGACCAAAGAGACAGAAGCGGATTTCAGGGAGCTTTGATTATGGACACAATTATGAATTACAACCAAATCCAGAACACACAATTGTTTCCAGAAGAACTAGTTGAAGTGAGTTAACTCAGTTGCAGATTTGAAATTAAATTATCTCAACATTTTTGAAAGGAAAAACACAGGAATGATCAAAACTCGAAATAAAAAGCTTATAGGTCCATGCACACACGTCATATTGTCACGTTGCATTTGTCCTGATACCGTATCTTTGATGTAAATGTATCGAAAGATATGTAAGTTAGTTTTTGCTCACGTGCGCAACGTAGATCTAGCAGTGTTTGGATGGGCTTATTACAACCTCAATACTTACAAATATGATGAAATGGTAAAACACACTGAAATGTACAATTTTGCAGAAAAGAAACTATATGGGTGGAATAGTTTTAGAAATGTTGTTTTGTATAATGTAAAAAATTTAAAACTAAACCCAGACTAGAAAGTAATATTTTCTCGGACAAAACTTGCTATATCTGTATATGTGTAAAGACCGCAAACACTGTTATTGATGACCAAAGAATTCTAGTCCGTACTTGAATTCAATTTTAAACAATAACAATGCTGACTGTACACATATTGCTGTGCTGGACTTTTCATCACGCTTTAGTGAGTAGAACAAGAAACTGCAGTGGATCCAAAAAAAGAAATCACCCAAAAATTAGCCAAACGATAGCTAAGACAAACCAACACATATTTTATATCAATCAGAGACAATTTTATGTCAAGTCCCCTCTAAGTCCCAAAATCCTTTCAAGAGCCCCCAACATACCATTGATATTTTCAAGCCCCCCCCCCCACATCAATTCTCCCACCCCCTCCAGAGGTGTTTGTGAATGCAGCCTAAGCTTATAGATTTTCTCCCCTACACTTCTGCTTTTGCTGTTCACAACTTTTTTGCACCTGATTTTAAGTGCCTTGCCCGGCTGTCTTGTTTTAAATAGCCCCCTTTGCAGAGCGTTTCCAGCCATTTTTGTATGCATGGCTGTCCCTATATAATCCGTTTAATATTTATAGAATTCTTTTCGTATGACAAGACTAAAATAAGTAATCTGACCTCTCCATCTGACCAACCGTTTCTCCTAGATGTAGTACTCTGTACAGTCGCCTTAATGAAAGTGAATTGCATGTTGGTTGTTATTTGTTATGAGGCCTGTTGCGTGAGGGCGTTTAAAATGTTAGACTCGGACGAGGGCTTGATCCGTTCAGATAGCTTGTTGCGATGAGAGAGTTAATCCATGTACTGGTTTAGGTCTTGCCGGCAACACCGTCTCAAATCTGAAACGTTCCATGACCACTAAGGAGTGCTCGCACGTAATTTTTAGAAAGTATTTGACCTGAGACGTTTCAGGAGCGTTTCAATGGACAATGTGTGAACACAATAAAAGTCTTGAGTAGAAAGACATAGTACTGCTGCTAACACGTGTGGTAATGCTGTTTTTTGTCCAATGGACCAGCACTTTCCTGAATTAAAGGATAGCCTGGAAGCACGAGGTAATCGTGGCGACTTTCTCACATTGATCGGAAGACAAACTGATGCTGAACTTTTGGACACTTTTGATTCTCATCTCTCAGATGTCGAGGTGGATGACACCTACACAGAAATTCTTGAGCTTCCCATTGAAGGTAGGAGCAATACATGTCGTATACATCCACAAAGATAGGAAAGCTTTCATGAAGCCAAAATTGGTTTATCACTAAAGAGGCAGCGTCTAAAGTAGACCCCGATAGACTGACTAACTGTTGGGCTGTGACTATTGCAGACTACAGACCGACCACAGTGGACGCTATGACAATGAATAGCTGACGACAATAGGGATAGATTGTTCGGACGCCGGCCATTAAACTTATCTCTAGATTGAATATGCGTTTATATTCCTTCGGTACTACCTGTTCTATATATTTAATAAGCGTGATTGTGTAAATTATATTTTTTTTTACTTTTGGCGCCTCGTACCTTACTATCTGCCCATGGAGGCGCCAAACTTATATCATTGACAGATTGATCGACGGATTAATCAATTTACCTGCCAGCAGATGTAACAGATTTGCAGACTTGCTTAAACGTGACCTGCTGACTGACAGGCTTAGAAGCTGCTTGACGTACAGCTGATAAACTTGAACAATGAATGTGACTGTATGGACAACTAAGAATATCGTGTGATTCAATTTGTTACAGGCGTTCCAACTCAAGAAGAAAAAGAAAGCTTTGATTTTTTCTTTCACAGCGCCCACAGTCGATTTTGGGAGAAAGGACCGCCATATTTATCCGCTTTGTTTATCACGGATTCGTGTAAGTCGAATAATAGCATAAAATGTGTCGAAGGTATCATATCATGATACCGAATCAAACACCTTAAAAACGCAACTGAACTAAATATACTACGACACACCTCCCTCTACCGCTAGCGGCGCACTTTAGTTTGATCTTTTTTAAATCGTGTCAGTGAAGCGAACGAGGTCTGGAAAGCGAGACACAAATGTTCAAACAAATTAAATAACAAAATAAATAAACTAAATTTCCTATTTTCACAACAACAAGACAGTAGACCGCCATTTCCTCGACAGATTTCAAATGAGTGAACTGAGAATCCTGAAATTTTTCTGCCAGGTGAACGATAACATTTTCATTAGTCCGACAAGGGTATTTTAGGAACCCTGCTGACCTTGATTATTGAGTATTAATATCGTGAGGTGCAAGCGTATTACCCACCTGTGCACGAAATATCCATTCTAAATTCTATGTTATTTTGTCTCTTCTTGCTAGCCGACTACCGTATACCGATGGACGAGTGTTTTCACGAAGAATGTGACGACGAAACGTTGATCACGGACCAGAATCTGCTTTTTCTCGCGAGAACAACCAAAGCAGCGGCTAACATGCTTATTGAACTAGGAGTTGTAGAGAAGACAGATTGCCCTGTCGGTAAGAAGGCTTTCGACGACATTTTTACTCACAAAATATTATTTTTCTGTCCGCCACAGACATGTTCTTCAGCGTTGACAAACTGATGGCTACGTTTTCGATAAACTTTGTCTGTTTTAGCATACTCAGGGGAGAACCGTTTGATGCCTGGGGAAGTGGAGGTAATTGGTATGTCCGTATGCAGAAATAATGCGATTTTTTTCCCTACGTACCCAATTCTGTAGCATGCTCGATAGGTCTACCTACATGTCACTTGTTCAAATCTGTAATTATAGGTAACTTGTAGTGTTTTGTGTATACGTAGCAAGACACTTATGATTAGAATACATGCTTCTGCTATATACAAGAGGCAACTAGTTAAATATTCATTCTTCCCTGATTGATCTGGGGACTGCACCCCTGATCCCTCGGAGTTACTTTCCTTCAGGCTGTCATATTAGTACCAGGAGCTGGGAGAAAATATCTTGCATTTGTTTGTGTGTTTAATTCCCGGCCAATATGTGACAGCATTCAGTACAAACCACTGCCATAAACTTCTTGGAAGATTCATGGTGAATGTAGTCTAATAGTAGCTAAATAATAGTGTAATAGAAGTAAAGTTATTGCACAGTTGTCAAACTCAGTACTTGTAAAGCTGTTTCAAATCAAGTCGGTACAGTCAACCCATCTCTGAGGGTTCTTTGGAAATTAAACTCGTCATGTTAAGTTGTCAAAGACAGAACTTGTATTTATTTTTGCATTTAATTTATTATTGAAGTTTCATTTTAAGAAGTATTTACTAACAGTTCGTTAGTTTTTCTAAATAAATAGATAAAAGTGTATTTAGAAAATAATATATCGCTTTTAAAACTAGTTAATTGATTCCTGTCTTGCGTATTGAAAATTTCACTTTTTTCAAAGCAAGTCTAATAGTCTCCTTTTATTTAAACTTTTATTTCCATTTTTATATGAACGTTTCCTTGGTAATGTGTATTCATTTACCTATCAATTGTTTCGGCTGTTCAGGCCACGATCCGGTTTGCTTCTCTGTCTCATCAAACCTTTTTTCAAAGAGATTTTCAACTTGTCTCAGTACTGTTTAACAGATACATTCCGGGTTGCATCGTAATTGCGAAAAAAAGAACAACACCAAAACACACACATGGCAGCAGAAATCAGAAAATTAAACTCATGATTTTATAACATGAGACATAAAACTTTCTCCATTTTATTCTGGCAACAGGAGCGGCCCTCCAAACTTCGCCGTTTAGTGGATTACTTTGCCTGTTAATCGCCGTTGCCATGGTTATCAAGTGGATTTATATCGTTGAGTAAACAGTATCATCTGTCGCCTGATGTTCACGTTTCGGAAAGAGTCAATATTGACGAGAAACTCATTCGTTTCTTATGTTTTGTAGCTTTTGTTGTGCTTACGCCACGTCATTGGCAAATAGAGTGCTTTACATTTATTAGTGGATTAACTGGACAAAATGTCCCCTTTTAAGCAACACATCTCTTGTAACATTAAAATTTCCAAATGTCTTCCTATTTTTGAATTGTCGTTGTGTATTTTAGACGTTGCTCTCAATTCTGACTCGGAGTTGACGTCGCTTTACTTTAACGATATTAGTAAAATATATTAACACAGCTGATCCACTTTAATCAATTTCGGTGAATTCTGAATGTGGAAATTTTTACTGCACTTGATTAGCCGTTTATTCATGTTTTAATCTTAAATCTAAACTATCCTATTCGGGTTTAGCACAAGGCATTCATATCCTGAAATGAGTCACGTTTATACATCAACTATTATTCAACGTTGGTGGCGTGATTACACATTGATTCTCACATGCACGTAACTGAAGATAACAGCCGCACCTTGTACTTCTTTTCAGTAAACTTCCGGTGAAACTTTTCAACATTTTTCTTATAACACAGATGTTGTATACCAGATCTTTTTCCGCTTTACTTCCTGTATCTTTCGTCTGACCGCTATGTTTACAGCAAGTTTGAAATGAATATCCATGTTGATGGTGGACCTGCTTTCATCGATTCAGTGGTTTATATTATGAATAAAGTTTTAAACAATTTTCAAACAAACGCGATTATCATTTGCTGCATATAAACGCTTTTGAACACATAATGTCTGCTGCTTGACTTAAGAATCCTTCAAGGTCCAGTAGCTGGAACTTTTGATGATTTTTTTCAGACTTTTTGTACTTAATGTCAGCTACAGTGTCTTCTACCTCCCCAAAGCATGTTGAGATTCAGCCTGTCAACTCAGGCTTTACATGATTGTGTAGATTGCATTGTTGTTGTTGACAAGTGAAGGCCCGGATTAGAAATTCAAAGGTAAACAATAATAGCGCATTTTACACGTGTGGAGACCATGTTGACCAGTTCAGTAATGGGAGTTGCAAAACGCTTTGCGGAGTACAACAAGAACTTACAGTTTTCACACAAAACAAAAATCATCAGAAGTTACAGGTACTGGCTATTTAGGTGTATTTTCAAGCGACTCTGTTGGAGATCAATCATACTTCATAATAAGACCTGTCTTAAAGTTTTACAGGGTGGGAATAATGATGAACAAATGTTAAATAAGATATGACTCAAGTTATCATCATCATCATCATTATCATCATCAACAACAACAACAACAACAACAACAACAACAACAACAACAACAACAATAACAAAGGAAAGGAAATGAACAAATGAACAAAATGAGAATGCAGATAAGTGTTCGCGAATTAAAGTCGGTTGCATCGACTTTGTTTGAGTTGACCCCGGAGTGACTTCTTGCAAGGTCTGCACTTCAGTTACTTACTCTTTACTTGACGTTATACGCTACACGAAAGTTAGAGGAGAAAAGCTCTAACTCGACATTGTCAGATAATAGTCAACAGCAATATTTACAGTGATTTACATGTTTAAAAATGTCAGCATAGTTAGAGACCATCTCTTTGAGTTACAGATCAAAATCAGTCATCGACGTATTTACATTTTTCTTTGTGTAATACTGTCGTATATTGACAGTAATTTCTCAGTGATGACTCAGAAACGAGGTTCACCTAGAATGTGTTTGCGGAAGTAAACAATGCCAAGAATAAATAAAGCATAGATTTGAATTTGTCATTGTCAAACGAATTCACCAATATTCGTAGAAGCAAATCGTTTGTTTTCACTGCTAGGGCAAGGCAAAAGTGCGCCGCCAAACTGAAAGGTGCTGTTGACATATTAGGTAAGTAAACATGGTTTTTTATCACAGTCCCTCCACACATACAGTCCGTCCATATGGTGATCAAGTAACTTCAGTTGCTAATTGGAGTCTAAAACTCCAGTCATTCCATTTGGATTATTTTCCCCGTGGACTAATTTGCAAATTTTCCGACTTCGGCGAGTACTTGAGACGAACCCTTGCCAGCGAAATGACCAGAGCCGGAAACGTAGAGCATTATGGTCGTGAAGTTTGCAAAATCAGATCTGGAATCACGTTTTATATGATGTTGTTTTGGAACAGTTCCAGAAATCACCTGACGAAGTTCAGACACGCAGGCTGCTACTTGCAAAGACTGTCAGCGTCTTGCTGATCCTGTGAACATTCACTACAAAGCTAAAATGGGTGATTTTTCAATCCACGTGAAGATTGTATTCCTGTTTACGCTGCAAGCTGCCTTACAAGATGTTCAGTCGACGTGTAAGTGACTTTGTTTCCTTGTGATTTCAGAATAATCAAAATAATACACCAAACTAAGACAGGAGTGGAGAGAATAGTTGATTTGTTTTCGATACATAGAAATAATTGGGTTTCACGTAAGCAGACATGGTTCTACTGTGAAGAACAGTTTACATACTTTGAGTAGAAGTCCAGCCGTGGTCCGTATCACCGTTCAAGGACAGATAGATTGATAAAGTATAACGTTAATATCCTAATCAAACATGCAAAGACCATGGCTGGACGTGTTAAATCTGATCAAAGAGTCAAATGAACAAGCATGGCAATGAATCGGTTGAAAGTGTCAAAACTTTCTATGCGATTTAGTTTGCCATTTATGGGACTTTATTTAATCAGACCAGACCCCAGTAATACTTTTCACTGTTCCTTCTTGATGAAACTCGAGAACTTGGTCTAATTTAATTCTGGCGTTGGCTTCACTTCGGACGAAAGTGCACCCCATGTGGTACATTCCTCGGACTGTAGAGTTCCATTACGCACACGTTTAAGGCCAACTTCAAAAATGTTTCAAAACAAATCATTCTCTGTACAACTGACTCAACTGCTTGTTGACGTAGATAAGTATTCAGTTCCTGGTAACCTGTAGCCTTCGATAAATATGCGTATCAAACACGATTAATATCGTCAGAGTCAAATATTGACACTCCGGTATTTCAGGGCCGAGGCGGTTTGTTGATCGCTTGGACGTCTACAAGCGCCGACAGACAGCTCTCAGGTGATTTGGGGAGGGGGCATTTGCCAATTTTACGGTCTGTGCTGCTACTTTACAAAGGCTATTGTCATCTTAACCGATCCTACTCTCAGAAGGGCTCACAGAGCGACAATACGGCAATTGATCAGTCGCTTGATCGACAGTCAGTGACCTAAATGACAAATCCATCCGGGTCAGCCGTGCAAAGTACAATCGAGAACACAATTCCATATACATTTTCATTTTCGTTTATTTGAAAATAGATCCCAGCTTATTCGAGTCAGGTGTCATACACTTGCTGCACGGAGTCCGATAGTATCTCCATGCTTTACGGTCCAAGCAATATTCGTCCTTTATAACGGATAATTTTAGGAGGAAGTGTCTAGAAAAAATCCAGTCGACAGTGCGCCAGCCTGACAAAGGCGTTTCACTCGTAATAGAAAATTCGTCCCACAGTCCTTCGGGTCATATGAAGTCCATTGACTCGACAGTGTTACACCCTTCAGGTTATCAGCGTACAAGAGAAACATTATAGTCTGGAACTTTCGGTTTACAGGACAGAAAAAAAATCGCGCACTTGAGATTTCTGTCATGACGACGTTCCGTGCTACATCCTCCTAGGTGCCAAAAAGCTTTCAACTTTACATTCAAACCTTATTGTTGCATAGCAACGGGATATTCACCTTGACAATGCGCCGATTTCTGTTTGTTTGTGTGTGTGCGTGTGTATACGTACATGTATACATGTATGTATACACATATTATATATATACGTACACAAACAAACGACACGGGCAAGTATTTTATAAACAAATTTGGCAACATCTGAACACATCAAAGATCATCGGAAAATAATTGATTCATAATGGCGATTTTGTTTGTAAAAAATAAAAGGCGAAGTGACAAAAATAAAGTATGAGTATAACGGGAATACATTTGACCTTGACCTGAGTAGAACCATAAGTAAACTTTCTGTATAGAAATTTATCATCAAGGGAACAAAGTAAACATGCTTTGTATCTGCATGTAATGAGACAGGTGGAGAGACAGACACACATGGGGACAAAGACAGACATACGGACTGAGAGACAACTACCGAGAGACATGCAAACTTGGTACAGGCGATTTCGGTATTTTATAATTGTTATTTATTGATATTAATAATTGTATTTGAAACCGCATGAAGTGCCTTAAGAATTGCCGAAAGCTCGATGGCGAACTAGCTTACGTTCAGAATTTTCTCGACTCGTTTAGTAATGATGTCTATAATAGACTACCTAAAGGGAAGGCGGACAGCTTCCTCACGCGAATACGCCCGCACGCCGTGGAATCTGTGCTTGTTTCTCATAATATGTTCCCAGTCCCAAAAGTTAAAGGTCATTTGCGATCACTGATATACTAACCACCATAAATGCACCGTTCTGCACGGTTTGTCTTCTGCGTGTTGAAGCAGAAGTCATTGAAAACTCTGTACTGTCTCAAAAATCACTATGAATGGGCCGTCTAGAAATATTTCATGTTTCATAAATATTGATAAAATACTTCCATCGCCCGTGAGTTATCTGTGTAGCCAGAGAGAGAGAGAGAGAGAGAGAGAGAGAGAGAGAGAGAGAGAGAGAGAGAGAGAGATGTACACATGGGCAAAGGGACAGGGCCTGACAAACAGACTGACCGACATATAAAAGGACAACGCTACCGATAGACATACAGGTAGATAAGGGCAGTCAGATAGGTTTTAAGTGAAAAAAGCACAGCGATCTTTAAGAAATAAGGAAGAGAAAAGCATCACTGTTCTACTGTCTAAATCTTCTCTGACAACGACATGACGTCACTACCCACATCTTGCAAAGATTTGGCGATGTGTCTCGGTAAATATTAATCCGGTAGACATCAGTTATCGAAGGAGCACTGTTGGAAAAAAAGTACAGGATAATTTACGCCGTTCCATTCTATGTGACGGAGAGGTTCTCAAGGCTTAGTTTGTGTCTGTCACCTCTTACGTCATAGCATGAACCTCTTCTACACACATCCTGTACTTGTCCCCAATACCATGGAACGACCATAACAAATCTCGTTTTCCTTTCTTGTCATCGTTTATATATTCATCATATCAATACTTTTCGAGCTGAACTAAATTGAATTTCCAAGCTAAACAGGACCGTAAAGCCATCACAGTCTCTATAAGCTTTCCCCTTCTACATCTTCCGATCTTAAATGAATGGCATTACTGACTTCTTCATTTATTAGTGACATCGGTTAATGTTGCCATTGCAAGGAAATGTCAAACACCGAAAGATTTACTCGTGTAGTCGAGCTGAATGAACTCTTTCTCGTCACCGATCCCTGTTTCTCGTCACATGGCGAATTTACGACGAGACGGTCCCGATACACGTCACTCTGAAGAGTACCTGCACAGGCAACGCAGAGTGCGGGGGTCCCTGATTTACGAAATAGCATATTTTGTCAGCATTCAAATTTGGAACTGCTCCAGCAATGTTTATTTATTCAAAGACCCAAGGGCCATTTCCCAGCCAATCTACTTTGATACATATCATCTTTCGTATTGCCGTATGGTTCGTACAGTCAGACTACCGGAAAGCGAAGCTTTTATAATCGGCACGACGACAACATGGTACATCGGACCGTCACAGTAAACGTACCCGTATTCTTATCGATTTTGCTCTCAGTTTCGCGGAAAGGTCAGACAACTCGTAAGTAATATCCTGTTTACTGCCGTTAACGCCGTCCCTTTCAATCGATGATCGTCAGCAACTTTCAGCTTAGGGACCGATTTATTTTACATCAGCTTCCTTGTCTGTGGCGAACCCCTTTTCACAATGTTTGGTCACGTGGCGGTTGCTATAGCAGCAACAGCCTAAAACTTTGCAATCTGATGTTACTCGCTTCCTTATAGCATGGCGCGGAAACTTGCCAGCCTAGGAGATGGCGGTCGTGAAAGTTATTTCTGTAAACGCTCTAAAAATAGCATTGTTTATGTATTGATGTCGCATATCCTCGAGCTGCTGCATATTGGATAAACGATAAGATGGAGAATATGCGACTGTCGGCAACGATGGAGATCGTCTTCAACGAGGAAGGTCGAAATGAGAAATATTTAATGATACCGGAACCGCGATATATAAATTTCAGCAGAAAGTTTTAAAGGCACCAAAATTGCCATAGTTTCGGCAGTACCCTGGGTAATTTTTTTATTTTTTGTGACGAGTATCAGGTTTTTTTTGTACTGTACTAACGGGAATATACTTATTCACTATATATTCACACCTCACTTGCAAATTATAGCCCGTAGGGGTAGACACTATGCTTATCATAACCAAATATGAACTGAAAATTAAATACTCACATGTTTCATTGTATATTGCAGTTATGTGAAATTTGAACCTTTGCCACATGTTTGCAACTTCATTTAAAGTGTTATGATCAACATAATGAACAATATTCACCACGTCTGTTCCTGGCTGTTACCATACATAAGGTTTGGGATGGTGTTAGCTCTGCGTGGCAGGGCTATCTATAGCTGCAATAATTGTAGCCCTTGGTTGGTTGGGATTGGGCTTCTGTCGTGCGGCTCGCGCCTTGCCCCTGGTTATAAAACACCTATAGCCTGGTCTTTATTCGGGCTATAGCGCCCGTCTATTACCCCTCGTGGCCGTGTATTACCCGAAACACATCGCTATACCCCTCGGGGTAATAGACGGATGCTATAGCCCTCATGACCAGGCAATAGGTGTTTACTATTTCATAGTGCTTCGCTGACTACACAATGTGCCGTCACTGGTTCAGTGAGCTCGCTCGATTCGCCAGCTTGCTTGTACTTAGCCTGGCCACACTAGTTCGTATCCGACCGATGGGATGTGAGAGGGTGTATATAT
>LD348962.1:10484-36410 GCA_001465055.1 Ptychodera flava | reverse complement strand
GAGAGAGAGAGAGAGAGAGAGAGATAGATAGATAGATAGATAGATAGATAGATAGATAGATAGATAGATATAGATATAGATATGAGCCATCTCATCTCACTGCATTCAAATTTATACATGACGAACAATCTTGTGTCTAGTTTTAAAATACAGACTCGACTGTTTATTTACGACGTGTTCAGACTGTAAGCTTTCAAACCAGGCCGACTGAAGTTACTACAGTCCCAATTGTGTGTAGTGGATAATGGTAACCACATGCTTTGAGTGGTTCTTTTGTTTACCTTTGTTTTCTCGAAAACAAATGTGTGTAGACGATCCGTACCACACTTATCGTAACTACGCGGAACTATTCAGACCTTAAAATGTAATGTGGGCAAAACATTATTGACTAATCTCTTTATGGCAATGGCACGAGTACGTCATTCCAAAGAATAAATGATTGATGGTTCTCCGCCCGCGAGCTCAGAGATCAGAGGTCAACTTCTTGTTGAGTGCGATGTGCCTTAGCCTGTGTATGATAACAATAAGGCTGAATGCTGAATGTGGCTCAGACGAAAATAGACAGCTGTTCGTGGTTGCTGTACTTTACTGTCCTTGCATCCTCTGTCTGCAATTTCTCTACAAAGTGTCAATTTAACCCTTTGAGCGCCAAAGTCAATTTAAAACATATATCCCAGTCATATTTTTAAAGATTTTTGTCAAGATTTTGATGACAAACTGCAGCCAATAGAATGTGATGACCATTTGGTTGAAAATTATCAAAACAATCACAGAAAAATTCATAAAAATTGGTAAAGTGTTGCACTAAAATTTTGGTGGGAAAAATTACAGCACTCAAAGGGTTAAGACAGAGTGCGTCTCCGACGGGACAGATATTGGAGCTCTCAAACTTTTACAATACCTTTACGGTCTGCCATCTGTGGGGGACTCACTTTGAAGCTCATGGAGTAAATAAATTTTTCACTGGCTTATTTTTGTGAAAATCGACAATTTTATTTCGCCCCATAGAGTTAACACATGGGGCGGCCATTTTGATTCTCAAATGTCGGGCTATTTGTTTCTTCGATACCAAATTTTGCAAGGCAATACCTAATTGTCATTCATGATTTCGAAAGGCAATGGTTAAATGTATACAGTCACCTGCAATCTAAATATGGCCATATATGCTCAAAGGGGCGTTCCTTGGCATTCAAAAAGTTCGTGTGAGGGCGCCGTTTTTAAAAAGCGGCCACCCGCTTAAAATCTGTGATTGGTTAGATTTTCTCTTTTCATGGTAACTGAGACAAAATTGGAACAGATGACAGTATTTAAAGGTATAAAGTCACCTGTAATCTAAATATGCCCATATATGGTCAAAGGGGCGTTCCTTGGTATTCAAAATGCCCATGTGAGGGCGCTGTTTTTAAAAGCGGCCACCCGCTGAAAATCTGTGATTGGTTAGATTTTCTTTTTCCATGGTTACTGTGGCAAAATTGGAACAGGTGACAGCATACCTTTAAAAGTATAATCAAGGAAAGATTGAGCGAAAGTTAAAGCATTATCTCAGTCTATTGAGGGTTTGATTGATACAGCGACAGTTCCTGCCTATATGCAGGTCTTTGAAAGGCTCATGATACGCAAATATAGTCACGTGATTAAAGTGGCAGATAAAGCAAGGTAGCAATTTTAATTCATTGCTCTACTCCTATTAATCCGATGACATCTACCGCAATAAAATAGCATCTGCACTAAAGACGACTAAGAAGTTTGGTTTGACAACAAACTGCGCGAAATAGAGCGAGTTTCAAATGCGAATTTCAACATATATTCGGACTCTCAAATTTATCCCAAAGCTCTTGGACTGAAAAAACACCGTCTTAGTGTTTTGAAAATAGAACATTTTATTTGTCCCCACAGAGTTAACACAGTGATGGCGGCCATTTTGAAATGAAAATATCGGTAAATGTTATGTTTGCTTTTCTAGTACAAAACTTTGCAAAGTAACCCCTGAATTTCATTCTTGATCTGGTAAGAGAACGATCGAAAGTTTCACTGAGGATAGTTGGCGCTCAAGTTCAAGTCTTACAGTTTCGAGGCGCGTACAACCTTAAATAAACTGCATTATTAATCCTCCGGTTGTAGTAAATTTTCACTCTTGATTCTCTTCGTGTTCTGACAGTGTTCATGGATGATTACTGTGGAAGTAAGATTACCAGTGTAGGCGATCGCCTTCAATCACAGAAGAGCGATTACTATGGCAACAACGTGGACTGTGAGCTGACAATAGAGGCACCAGAAGGGTTTGACTTCTTTAAACTCAGGGTAAGCTTAACTTGTTGAAAATTTCTGCCCTTCAAAGGTAGAATACTCAGTATTCACTTGCTAATTATAAAAGGAGTTGGACTTATGCCATGGGATATGGCTTTAGCTGACAATAAGTATGGATGCCCCGTAGGTTTGTTTTCCACTGATATTTGGCATGATTTAATAAAAAATATTGACAAGTCTCCAAGAATATTCGGTATACATACACTGACATTTCTTTATGGGATTTTCCCCATGCTTTTACCATGCATAAGGAAATTCTAACTTATATCCAGCGGCAGCTATTAAATCTGGGTCGCAAACAAGCGTGAATCTCTGTGTCATTTGATCCTAGATCGCTTACGGCAATGTACTCTGGGAAATCAAATCGGTGCAGTGTTCACAAGATTATATGTGAAAAGAATGTACATTTCAGAACGTGGTGTTTTATTCCCTTTGAAATTACAGTTTGAATGGATTGATATGGAATCATCGCCCTCGGGAATGCCGACCTGTCCCGATTTTGTCGAAGTGTATGATGGGTATTCGTCGTTTTACTCCAATCTTCTACTCCGGAGGTGTACTGAACAGATCTCTGACGTCACGTCCAGCGGTGACGCACTAACGTTGCGATTGAAAACCGATCCTACATCCGTCAGGACAGGTTTCGCCCTTGTTTTTACAGCTTACCATACAGGTGAGAGAGAGAGAGAGAGAGAGAGAGAGAGAGAGAGAGAGAGAGATGGATGTTAGTATCATAATGTATTTAAAGTCGATCCAGGTGACATGACCATGACAAGTACTTTCGTGACATTTCGTGAAAAGTGACATTTATGAAACATAATTCCTCCATTTCCTTGCCGATGCAAAATTGATCCTTAAGAAACATTGTAGGTTATTAGGAACTTCACATAGGTCTAATCGTTCTTAGACAGATAACTTTTCTGTATGTGAAGACAACTGACCAAATCACGTGATCTCACACAATAATTCACTTTAACATGTTTTTCAAAGTAGACAATCAGTCTTTAACGGCCTTGAGCCTGCTCAGGTCTTGGTCCCGTACATGCAACTAGTTCTTTTTCACAACCATTCATATACGTGGAAATGATTGACACACACTTGAAAACGTACCACCAAGGACTTCCACAACACAAACCCTTACCGTGGCCACCAAACTCTTTTTGAGAGGAAAGTAAAATTTATTCACCAATAATTACTTCGATGGTAGGTATGTCTACCATGAACATCAAGCGCCATGTCCACATAACTGTAAATAAGTAAAGCAACCGAAAATGTATGAACACACCGGTGAAGGTCCTATTCTGAACAGCGCCCTCTATAGTGCAGGTGCAAAGAAACGAACTATTTTGTATATTTGAGGAAGCTTACTTGTTCTGTTAGAGTGGATGATATTATTGACAGACTTTAAGTAAAATCACAAGAAGTTCGATATTTATTAGTATCTGGATAAACGAGTAATTGTTTTGTTTGAGTGGCATGGTGAGACTCTTTTCGTAAAATTCTCAAGAGAAGTGAGATTTCCATACTGTTTCGCTTACCATATTCGTTTCCCGTCTTCTTCCTGGTGTATTGTTAGGTCCATGCGAAGACGATGGCGATGATAATGATGGCAGGTATTACTGTTCGACCAGTGACGTGTGCATCGATGCTTCGTTGACCTGTGACTGTGATGACAACTGTCCAAACGGCGAAGATGAACTGTGCACCACACCGTGCCAACCAAGGGTTGAAGAAACACAAGGTACCCCAGTGACTAAATAATTAACCCTCTAATTAAATTTACAAGTGAAATGACACAAGTTAAGTTTGTATATTTTTTATTTGATCTATAGACACTCCGACAAAATGTCTTCCACATAGGGAGATGCACTAGACTTGACTTCGTGGAAGTATTATCCTTTTTGCTACAAATTCTTTCTTGTAACAGTGTGGGTTTTCGTGTGAACCCAGTGATGTGATACTCTGATCATTTCATGGGAGTAACACTGGTCATCCAAGAGCTCTTTCCCCTTCACGTGGCAGTCTTCAATCCTTGGTTCTCTAATTAATGTCTGTTGACATTGACCGTCATAGTGTTTATGTAATTTTAGTCCTTTGATCCTCTTTGAAAGTTGAGCACAGTCAGTCAGTTTGCTCAGATATAAAGCTTATAAAAACTTGCTACTTCAATTTCTTTCATAAAAGCACAACAGTGCCTACAATATAGCCGTTCACGTTAAGGCTAAAAAATGGTTCTTAGCTTCTACTCATGGCCGGTATCACTTCAAAACCGTCACCTTGAGGCATCACTGCTCTTTATGGTGTTCACCTAAGAGTCACCAAATTGACCCCGAACAAACTGTTAAAACAAAAGCTAGATGATTTATAAATCGTATCAGTAAAAGTTATAGACTAAAATTGGCGACATTTTAAAACGCAGGCTCACTAAACTATAGGCTCACTAAAACCATTAGGAAAAGAAAATTGTAATTACATATAGCCCTGAAGATTATAAGACCCAAATGATTTACGGACAACCAAAAACTGGCATGCTATCGCTAATTAATCTAACTATAGTATAGTCATAGGGACTAAGTTAAAAAAAATAGGTATTCAATTCGGATTTCTACCGCACCATTTAAAGTTTGTCAATTTCTTCAGAGCTCATTTCTAGCTATCTTTGTAGAGTCACCTAGAAAAAAAAATTATTATTTGAATTGTTTTGTCGCGCTGAAATACTTGTGTAATTGATTGATATTGAGCAACATAATCTTTTCGGTCGATGTCAGTAATTTTTGTCCTTCTATTGGATACACATCTGAAAGGAAAATGTGACACGCAGACTAAACAGTGAGTTTTCTTGATCTCCTGTACAGAAAGCGACGGTTTGTCAATTCTTGCGATATCCTGCATCACGGTGGCTGCTCTCCTGCTCTTGACTAGTATCGTCATCGTGGTTGTTTGTGTGTACCGGCTGAAGAAAGACGAGACGAAAATCCAGCCAAACCACGTCCGAATCTGCACCACCCCGAACACCACAATCATCGATACCGTGACTGCGAACACGCCAGATTCCAGTTTAATAGCGCCATCACCGTCGGCATCGGAGCCAGGGTACCTTTCGCTGGAAACTTCTGAACGAGCAGCTGAGCTACGCGATGAAGAGTCTTTCGTCCCCAAGAGACTGTCCTACCTACGACCTCTACGCGAGTCTGGTGTGTCAAAGTGCTAGCAAGCTGCGAACTCAGGAACTTCACATCTTAGTGACTGAAACTGATTAATGTACGTCATGAGAACACTTTTTCCAGCCGTCCAACAACGACAGAACACCTCTGTTTATCACCACAGTATAGCATGGTGACTTGACAGGGCTTTTATACCAAAGTTTCGATACGAAATGTACTATATGGAAAATATTGTTGATATACTTTCAGATTTTTCTGTGCCTCATCCCACAGACGTGTATTACTGCTATAAATCGTGTTTTATACCTCTATTAGCTTTAACTTCTTAGATACTTCTCACTGTTTTTGATCTGATTGTAATGTAGAATCCCCGTTGACCTTTGAACTTAGTCCTGACTATAATTCATTTGTTGACAATAGCATTGCATACTGGACACAATTCAGTGCGTGAAGTCTGCCAGGCTGGTACTTCGTATTTCAGCATATTGCAAAAACGACAACAACCATGTTAACAACATCAAAAGCTGTTGTTATCCCTGTAACGTTGCTGAGTGTTTTTAAAGCGTGATATCCGTTCTGCAAGCAAGAATAGGGTTATAATTTACATTTACTATTTGCAGGTATATATCCCATAACACGATGTATTTGAATTCATTTTTCATTGTTTACAGCCTGAGAGAATGTGCAGTGTTTTTACGTTGTTTGTTGTTGTATAAAGTTATTACCACATATCAAGTCAGTTTGTTGTTAGCCTCAAAACTTGCGGCGTAGAGTGGACAACTTGGAGTTGCGGCATGAATTAAACGCTCCTCGCAAACTTAGAAGCATATCAACTGAGGTCAAAGCACTTCGGGACAGATAATCGGACTCTCAAATTTTTACAATTTTTTTCTTATCTATCTAATCACTTGAGAGGGCTCATTTTAAAGCTCTTGGTGCCAGAAAAAGTCCTGCTTTTTTAGTTTTTCGAAAATAGAAAATTGTATTTTCTCCATAGAATTAACACGGGGATGGCAGCCATTTTGAATTTCAAATATCGGTAAATCTGAGGTAATTTGTTTCTCTTTACCCCTGATTTTATTATTCTTGATTCTGAAAGAGTATTGTTGAAAGATTTTTTGAGTTTTTAGCAAAAGTTTAAAGGCACCAGATTGTCAGAAAATTTACCCACTTGATTACAGTTTCAGTGGAAAACAAAAGGCAATCACACCTCCATAATCCTCTTACAGACTAGAGCAGTGACGATCCCAGGGATCGATAACAGTGCCTTTAAGTCTTTCACGTTCGAGGAGCATACTATCTTAATATTTACACTGCTGCGTTTGACGAGAGCGGGGTTATCGAGCCGCAGGGCTCTAATCACGGCGGGCCTGTTGTCTTTCGAGCTGTCAGCGTGCGCCTTGTTCTGCTAAATTAAAAAATTAAGTTGGAAGAATGGCACATTGCTAATGGTAATATGAAAAGGTTTGAAAAAACTTTTTCTTGCCTCTTGGATTACAATGGCTGCTCTCACTGTCTCGCTCGCTTTACATATTTGCTCGCGTGATGGAAATTATCATGTGGACACATTGAATTGACAGTTGGATGGATGGATTAAGAAGCGAGGGAAAGAAGGGGTTATGCTCGACTCGTTTGCTTGTCAATTTTTTGTTTGTACATCTATAAATGTACATTTATGTATATGTGTTTTACTTTTAAATACCAGAAAGAAAGATTGTCGTAACAAAAAAAGGTTTCGGTATCTTCGTTCCCACTCCACGCTGATATCAGAGTTACCGAAGCAAACAGCGTTGAGGTGAAAGAAAGCACGCCACCACACGACACGTATACTTATTCTCTCTTTTTCATTTAACCATTCTCTTCCCCCCGATGAAAGTCCGCATAGTTGCAAACGTCCCTTAGCTAGTGTCATTAATTTACTTACTTACCATGCCATTCAGGAAAGCCTAAAAATAAAACTAAAGTCTTTGTAAATGTTACAGTTCATGATAGCCTGCGATGGTTTTTCTAAGTACCGTCGACTATCTTTATCGCAGTAGTCAAATATTCCAATGAACAAGAATAATTTCCAAGCTCACCATAAAATTGACAGCTCTCTTTCAAGCCCTTAAATGAGATGAGCATGCTGTTCATTGAATGATATCAATTCGTGATCTATCTTTTGCGTGCACGTGAGGTGCATTTCAACCAGAAGACCAGCTTCAACCTCCAATATTTTCCTTCACAGCACCCATAAGTACCCAGAGTATAGCGAGTGGGAAATTTCTCATCTCAGTGGCTGCTGGGAGAAAGAAATTGTAATCTAATTTCAGACACAGGAATAAACATTCGATTTCTTGGTATGACGAGAAAAAGGAAAGTGGGCCCCGGGATTTATTGATCACCTTGACTCCGATATCAGTCATCAAGGTTATTCCCCATTTGGAATTTTGTCGTGCATAAGTGGAGAAATAAAATGCGTTAAGCTTAGTATTTACAAGCATACGGTTGAGAAACTGCACTTTGCGCAAGATTCAGACTTGATGATTTATTTTGATATTTCTGAGTTTCACATGGTAGATATGGCCATGTCTTTCAGGTCCGTTAGCTGTTAGTGTATATTCGAGTATTTTTTTTTTTTGTTTTGTCTGTAAAACACGGCAAAAGCATGTTTCATGCCAAAACTGTGACGAAATGCCTTGTGATCGCATTGCAAGCCAGTGCTTCATTCCCTCGTGACGTTGCTTCGCAAAATTCAAGTGATGATGCCTCCAGCTACTGCCGTAAGGGGGTCAGCTAGTTTACGACGATGCGCACGTGTCTGACTTATCAACACCGCCTGCTTTGCTTTGTTATTGTTGACAACTAAATTCTAGTCCAGACTACAGTTATTTTACCAACAATAACAGTGCATTATCGGCACACAATAAATAGTGTAAGCAACGTTACTACTCGGTATTTCACCATACTTTCCTGAAAGAAACAATAAAATGTCCTTGTTTAAAGAGTAGAATCTTTGAAATTAACCTTAATGGACTAATTTTGTTAAATCTGTTTACAGCAATATAATCTACATCAGTAGTTATGACATCCTGCTGCGGTTGTATTAGTTTTATGGCACCCCGGCGTCATTATGTATTGAATGGCATTTTCTAAAGGCCCGTTCGCAAAACCACGGTGTTTTCTTCGGAGACATTATTGATTTGCTGGAAATATAAACATAACCATACTGTTTATTGACAAAAAAAGAGAGAATAGTCCTTGGTGTCCCTATTTAAGTCTGTTAACGACACTTTGTTTTGACGGGGCTGTTTGCGGCCATATTTTGAGCTATGCTACTGACTCTGTGAATGTTGAACAACAGAATCATTTGCAATACCCCTCTTGTCGTTCAACGTAAGTTCGATAAGCAAAAACCGTTTTCAGAGTTCGATAAGCAAAAACCGTACTCAACTTTAGCCAACGCTATATGCAGTGGAACAGTAATAGTGCTGTATAGGCTGACCGCGATACAGGTAGTGATGCTATACATAGACCATGGAAGCGAGATGGGGCTACCCGAGTATCGCGTCCGATAAAACCAAACAGTATAAAGCGAACAACTTAAGACGCGCGGTTTTCCGAATAACATAAATTACTGACGGTTGAATGGTAAACCCTGAGATACGCTAACCCCTAGCGCTAAAGTTAATTTTTGTCACCCACATTGAATATAATCCAGACATATATTTTTCCTGATTTTTTCCAAAATTTTGATCAATACTTAAGCCCTTGCATCTCATGGAAAAGTGCTGTCCATTTGGTCCAAAACTATCAAAATAATTACGAAAACAATCATAAAAAGCAGTAAAGTGTTGCACAAAAATTTTGATGGGAAAAATTACTGCACTAAGCTAGAGTAAACATAAATTTACTTATGAGTTCTTGCACACAGGTAATTGCCGCCTATCGCGATTCACATCTCTTGAAGGGTAAAATTTACCGCTAAGTTTTTGTTAGGCTTTGTTAAGCAAGCCTTTCTGTCTTTGCCTATCAGCGTATAGAAAACACGCAAAGGGCTTCGTCATTCGGATCTTCCAGTGATATACCTTTTGCTAACAATGTCACCTGATATATCGATAACAAAACCACTAGGATTGCGCTTGCAAGAAAGCACACGACACATCGTCCAGCTTTTGTCATGCGCAGATAAAGGGGTGAGTCATTGCTAATGCCGTTGAGAATACATCACCACCCATCGACTCTTAGTCATACATGTAGGGGATGCCCCTGTCTCTCAAGTCGATCAACTGATTACCGTAGTAATTCCATATCAGTTCGGGTTCTCGTCCAAGTTCTCAGAATAGAAAAGGTGTTTTTTCACTGCACGTGCACAGCGCCCCTGTGATATGCACCTTGATGAGCGAAAGCTAGGAATGACCTAATGATGGCGCAATACTATCGATATTGATATCACTGTGATCACATGACCGACATACCGATCGGCGTACCACTGACCACAGTGCAGTGGGACTCTTTCAATCAAAGTCCACCAACTCGTATATCGGTCGCTGTCAATACACTGTGGGAACTACTTGCACTAGAATATGACGAAATTATTTTAAAAAACCAGGAAAAACAAAATGTGGGAAATATGCGCCACGGTCGACCAAAGCATGCTATGTTTACTTCATCAAATCATAGACTCTGGCTCCACTGTCTATCAGTACCAAATAGACAAAAAATGTTTCTCTAGGTATTGGGTGATATAAACAAATTTATAAGATTTAAGATGATGATAAACACACATTCAGTGACATCCAAGGATAAGATATCTTTCTGCACAGGCGAATAACGCGGGGCAGAGTTACCGGAATAAAGCGTCATGTAGTATGCTATACCATGGCAACGAACAGTACACATACAAATATTACCGTTTACATACACCATGGCATGCAGAGAATGCCGCAAATGTGAAAGCTACCATCCCCATTGATGACCAGGTCGTTTATCAAAGAGTCAGGAATTTTGACAAAAACCGCGTTGTAAACCGCAATATATGGTCAACGGGCTGGGGTCTAAACGTTCTTTTATTAAGCACCCGGATTGTGTTTAGGGTATGATCTTGATAAATTTTATGTATTCTTAATTTTGAATCCTTGTCATGTTCATCTTATGCGGGACCAAGAAAATGGGTGTTTAGGTGTTAAGGATGTTTATTCGGATATTGTTCAAATTTTCATAAAATCAACACAAAAAAGGAGTCTCGAAGGTTTTATGTTACACTTTGAACTCTATAGCCACTTGATAACTTGAACAAGAGTACCGTAAGAGTAACTCGAACGCGGTAAGTCTGGGTATGATTGCATACACCCCACTACATCATGGCGCTCATATCTTGTGTAGTAGTTTTCACAAGTTATCTGAGTTCACCGTGATACTGTCGGAGAGTGACTGGCTGTACGTTCAAAGGCCCATCTTATACTCCGTGGAAAAAATCTCTCTATCAGCAGGACACTGAGAGTCGGCGACCGAACACCCAACGCTGGCGGTGCCCTTTGGTGAATGCCATGATAATGATTGTGTTCCATGTGTGCTCTTCCAGGAATTTCCTGTGACCACTTCCGTGCGTTAACGTTGTCCAGCAGTACTTGGTGAGAGAGTATGGAGGTCGCATTTCACATCGGTCACAAACGCATATCACGAACAGCATGACCAGTGGACGTTGGCCAACACACTGCGGTCACCAAACGCAGGTTACTTACAGGTCTTGTTGTCAAATTGATTTATATTTATCAGCCATCGGTAGACGGGAGTAAGTAACGCATGGCCTCCTAGGGAGGGCAATAGCTTCAATTCACCACAGATAAAAAGAAAAATTTATTTGACTGTGAATTCACGTACTGACCGAACAGGCAAAGGCGCATACACACAGATCCACCCACGTTTTATAGCACGCGGAAATATCGTATACTTTTAAAATGTAGATATCGGTAGATGAAATTATAAATGAAACATTTTTTGAACATTTTCAATAAATATTGAAGGTAATGCGGTTTTTTGTGTGAGTGCGGCCATGTTACTTCAAGTATTATATCCGGTTACGCCCAATCAGTACCGTCAAAATAATTTATCTGTGCAGGTAATTACGATTAATACTGATAGTGAACTGATAGCCATAGAAACGTAGGGCAAGTGCACCGTCCCCGCGCGGGAAGGTTGAGGGGGGTTGTAAATATGGTTGTCAATATGTCGAAAATATGGTGATTTTTCATTCTTCCAGATTTTCTTTCACAATGTGTTTTTTACCTTTGCCTCTTGCAGACTTAAACGGGAAGGGACTGTAAATCTGGGGCAATAGCCCGTACGAAGGAGGGTGTTTGCAAGTTAAATCTCAGTGATACCTTTGTTGGGTGCACGCGTCCATGTTTTCGTGCGAATACCCAGTGATACATTAAGCGAACAGTGGCGTTAAAAAGGGTCGGTGACCGAGGAATTAATTTTTAATTGGAAATTGTTAAAATTTGTTAAAAATAAGGTTGCCAATCTTCAACAAGAGTTTGCGATGACAGCCTGCTGTGGCTCTGCGTAGAATACCTTTACGGTCGGTGAGGTCATTGAACTCTCACATGCAATGCTTTCAGAGAGCTGTGTCCGCTGTCAGGGAACAGGTTACTGCAATACCCTATTCTACAAATCCGAAACCAGAGCCTAAATTTCACTCTTGCTTTGATTTTGATTTTTGCTATTATTTTTCGACATACTTGAGTTCGGCATAAACGCCTGCACAGGTACAAATCAAACAATAGCGAACGGTCAGTGAACTTTAGCTGGACAGAGCAACAACGACAACACAGTAAACCACAGGGGTACGGTTGACCTCAGAGTGGTTCCGGTCCAATTAACGCCCCTACAGTCGGCAGAGATTGTCATTTCGTCCTGTACCTCTTAAAAAAAAGAAGAACATGTAAAAACTCAGCGTGATCATGGTTTAGGCTAGCAAGCGTCCTCCGCAATCTATATTTTATCGTTAGCAGATAGGACTTGCTATTTTTCAGTGACCGCGAAATGTGATCTAGTCAATTCTTACAGGGCGACCACACGTTTCAGGGTTCACGCCAATGAGCTCCCACGCCCCCGCCACACCATCGTCTAACTGTAATCTAAACACTTTACACAGAGTGTGGGATGCAGTCGTACAAACAAGCTTGTCAAGATATATGCCACGCACTCCTCCGGCACGGGAACGGCTAAATCAAAAGTTCACTGCCTCGTGCCCTACTTTCACCAAGGATGTGTATGCGGCGCTCTCTGCGAACCTCATAGCACAGAGCTCGATAAAATTTAATGTGATCCGCCCTGCAAATGATTGATGATTACAATCAGCATAGTTGCACTCAGTAGAACGTGATATGGATAAGGGTAGTGAACTCAATGAAACGTATTTATTACGACTGATAAAACGTCTGTGCGACCTGGCGGTCATTGAATGCAATCCTTCTGTCCGTGGCTATATTTCAAACGAGAAAATAGATACATATGTATGGTTTGAATTATGATCGCTCTTTTTTTCAAAACTGCACTAATATATCTTGTCATAAAGAGAGGTAAACTTCAAGTTGATCTTGTCGGTGGCTATGGAGCCATACCAGTTTCAGCGCTGATCAAGTCTGACATGGAGTGGGAAGGGGAATAGACCGTGACAGTGCCCTGACTCTTTAACCTAAGTATTTGATCGAAGAACGGCATTGACCTCCTTATTTAATAGGCCGAGGACGCCTTTATGTTGAGTGTACAAGTCCAAGTTCAACCACAACCCCAGGGGCTTGCAGTAAAAGATCGGTATATTCGGGTGTAATGCCAAAGAGGAGTGCTCATTATAGCAATAATAGTAGTTGAATGCTTACATAAACAACACTTGGAGTTCAGAGGCAGCGAGGGCATGTCATTTGGTCACATATGCTTGAAATGTTTTTTTACAGCTCAGTAATATCAAAATTGAATTCATTGCGAGTATCCTGTACAGTCAATGCCATTTCTGAACAGGTAACAACAGAACAGTAGCCAGGAAAAATGTGTGCTAATTGAAAAAAATAAACAAACAAACAAACAAACAAACAAACAAATAAATAAATAAATAAATACGTAAAGTAAAAATTTAGTGGACGGGCGCGCTCCCCAAAGTGTCTTGTTTACAACTGGAAACAATTAACTAAAATCATAAATCAGCAAAGGGGTTGTTTGGCTTGGTGCGTATTGTACGCTAATTGTGTTTATAAAATCTACCGACGACTTTGTTCGGCGGGCGAGAGGATATCACATGACGGTTTTATTGCTGTGTATAGCCTTGAAGACCTTCACAGGTGCGCGTGCCCGGTTCAAGGTCGCGCAGACGGTGCGCGCCGATTTAAAATTCAAGTCAACATATTATGCGCTCGAAGTCGAAATGGACAAATAGTAAATTATCAACAATGATTGCGTAAGATTCGAATTAAAAGTCGTCAGTCGCAAGTGCAAGGCCAATCCTGCTGCTCAGCGAGAACCATGAACCGATAGTCAAGGAAAACAATGATCACAAAACATCAAAGTTGGGGATCTGAGGGATTTTCCAATCGGAAAATGCCGCTGCCGGTTGCATTGCGCAAGGCTAAAACGGTGGCCCAACCGGTGCAGTGCTAGGTGTCTGTCATATGCCTAGCGCGTGACTTCCCATATATCGACCATGCCGGCCTTTCTATTCACCGTGTTGCGTACTACGGCCTCTCGCGTTTTGCGTTGTGTCGATCAGTGATACAACCGAATTAGCACATGACATTTCGAATTCGATCCAAACTATGGGAGAATTTTGACAGGGACTGTCGCTTGTATCTGAAATGCTACATTTTTTAGGAACATCAAGGCGCTAAATACAAGTGCTGCGCTTGCAACTTATATACGATTTACTCGCATGTTTATGATGTAGTCGGAAATACTGGGACGATATTGCGTGTGTTGATTTCGCGGAATATATGCAAATTACGGTCGATGACATTACGGGAGTTCCCCCTTGGAAGAAAATTATCTCATGTGACTGTCACATGACGTAGATAGCAAGAAGCCATTGGAAGGCGTTGATAGACATGGATGTTTGGAGAAAACACATGTAGATCAACCAAAACATTGAGCTTTTTTCCGTATTACTTATTTATTTTATTATGGTTCCTTACTTTTATTCGAAATTATATAATTTTAATCTTGCATAACAAATAGGACGATTTACAATTGCTTTCAATTGCAAATAATGCGTATGTTCTTTGACGTTTGTACAGCCAGAACTTACATAAAAGGCAATAGCAAAATTTGCATACTCGGTACCAACCAATAGCATTTCGACTAGTACCGAAGGCAATGCAAATACTACACAAAACGGTTTTGCCCACGTTGCAAATTCCACATGACAGAAGTACTCAGGCATAGAAGGATCCATACTAATCAATCCAGCGAATAACTGTGTCTCATTCGATTAAGACGTCGTCAGCAAAACGCAATAGCTTCCGAAATGACGTTCGAAGAAGGTGATCAAGTAACAAGAACAGAGTAAGTGGTTATTTATCTTCAAATTTTGCGTTTTGCGTCCTGACAACTGCGCCGTTGAGTGATGCAAGAATGAGCTAGTGTATAACGGACCGGCCGGGTGGATTCCGGACTGTGTATTGATGAGTCATAACGTACATACAACGTATTGTATTTCCAGTGTTACCACGCCGTACAGGTAGTAGAAGCCCAACGCAAGAAGTCGAGTTGTTCGTACGTTTCAAAGTTCCAAAAATTACAGTCAAGGATGGAAATCTCTGAAAACTATGCATGTTAACTGATTGTTTCGTAATGTGCACGAAATCGACTGGCGACATCCGTCGGTTACAAAAGCCCACCGGGAACCGGCCCAGTGTACTTGGTGGGAGTTGGAACCGGTCGAGTTGTCATTTGCATACAATCGAATTAATGTTCAAGGTGGGAATTTGGCGATGCGAAAACAACCTGTTTTTCTTGTCGGCAATGCACTTTGATTGAAATATAGAAATTTAGTATTTAAGATAAGAATCCACAAAAAAGGCACACCTGCCACGACAGACAAGCTAAGACGTTACGTATGAAGGTGCGACCATGCGGGGGTGTGGGCCATTTATCGTAGTGTCAACAAATGGGTCAAATTCTTCAACTGCTCTTGCGGCCAGCCAACTTCCTCTCTGGCCTGGAATTCGGAAAGCCGCCGAATTTTTTTGATGTCTTGAAATATTTGTCCAAGTTTACCGGGGTATTGTTCTTTTTCGAACTTCCTTGGACAAGGAATGCGACTGGGCATTCGCAAATAATAAACAATATTTTGGCAAGGCAAAGCATGGAAGTTCAATAGGGAATACACGTGATGGCTTGGCAGTAGTTGCGACCGGAACTTCAACTAGCTATACATGCATACATACCGTCAATATTGATGTAGTTGTGCACAGGCATATCGACAGAAGGGTTGTGTCAAGATGTTCTAAAGGAAACGAAGGTAGTTCATTATTGAAGCAGAGTGCTTTTGTATCCATGTACTTGATCTTCCGAGTTGTCAAAAGCATCTGTTCTTATATTTAAATTTAATTCTAACGGTTTTGCATACTTTTCTTTTCCCATCAGATCGAACCCTCCAAACATGGAACTTCAGGCTGGAGAAGCCTTACGCGAGGTTTTGGCCAAGGCCAAGGACGAAGGCCGCCTCACGCACGGAATATACGAATGTGCCACGTTACTTGGCAAGTAAGTAGGAAAAAAACACTTTCATTCAAATTTGTTTCCTCTCTATAAGGCGAGGGATTCTCCGAAATCACGCCCTGTAAAATAAAAGGGAATGTACGATGACCGGCAGCTACTATAAAACCCGGACTTCCGCGAGTCGAGCCCACTGTCGTGTCTCTTGTTTTGATGTGCTCGACAATGGTGGGCACCGTGCCAAGAATTGGTGTGGAGTGTAGGTTTTGATAATGTTTGTGACAAAAAACCGACAAAAATTCGCTCAGCCACAGCTAATCCCTTTTTTCCTATCGCTCTGCAGTGTGAAATATTTTCTTGCGCGCGTGACACCGAAATGCCCTTGACGGAGATGCATTTTGATTATTGCTTAGGCAAGGTTGCATCATTCCATTGTACGAAGCTTTACCTGGGTGTCAATGCGTGCGAGGTCACCGGGAAAGGTCATCGCATTTCTGCGGTAATAGGAACGTGAATGAATGAAAATTCGCTTCTGTTCTGAGGGCCAGCTGTTTTCGTAAACATGTTGACCCGAAAGAAGTTGTTTATTGGAAACTGTTTGCACTGCTCATGATGTTACACTAATAATTTACCGGCTAGTAGATGTGGTGCAGAGTTGTTTGCTTGGTGAAAAACTTTGAACTGATAAATGTTTTTCTCCTTTTTTTCTACCCAGGGACCCAGACAGCGTCCTGCTGTGCTTCCTAGCAGACAACTCTTTGGGCGACGTTGCATTGCACATGCATTTTACTCTCATAGAAGCTTTCTGTTGGGAGAACGAAATCAGGCTAATGAAGGTAAGCTTTGATTTTGTGCCCTCAAAGTGCCAGAATATGCACACACTCACAAAAACGCAAGGAACTAAACTTTGGAAAAATAAATCCATGGCATTTCGGTCATCCTTTGTCATATTGAGACATACAAAAAAAGTGTATCTAGTGTACAACCTGACTGAATACCTAAGGAATGATAGGGGCTCAGAAATTGGCTGTTAGTTGGATGGCAAAAAATTGGAAAACAGTCCCTCTCTATGCACAAAATTATAAGCTAGTGACCTTCAGTGAGGCATTGAAGGAAATCAACAAAAGCTATTCCCAGGGACACTGTTAGAATCAGTGCAATTTTTTAATGAACAATGTGCATTGCTTTGTTTGAACAGCCAGTCTGAGAATGTCGCAGGTGTTGTGTGTTCTCATTTCGGGACCCCTTTGTAACTGACATTCCATAGATATGCCCATGATTGCCGGTCTTAGGGCACTTCCTGTCACACATAATTCCTTTTAAGGGTATTGGGGGTGCCAGCTTCCTCAGGTAAGGGGTCAAGTACTATACTTTCCACCCCATATAGGGCGCTTGTTTGCTTTGTCCGTTATTAGTTACTCCTGTTGTGAGAAACAATTAATTGTAAAATGAATCGGTATCGGTTCTTTTATAGCTAAGAGTTCCTGCGAAATAGGAGTTCCTGTGAAATATTAACCAATCTAGCTTTGTGTCCAGTTATTTATTTGATTCTGTGGGAGTTGAAATATGTGAATGTGGTGTTTCAACATTTCTGGTGATATCCAGGGTAATTCAATGAAATAGAATGATAACGTGATTTAGCTTCGCCCAGTTTTATAGCTACCTACCCTGATGTGCAGTGGAAAAAAAAAACATTGGGTGGTACTCTTGAGCAAACACATCTTTCATGTGGGACAAACCTTGGGTGTGGCTTACCTGCACATTGGAAAATTATCAATAAGGAAAAAAAAATATTCCGAGGTGGAAAGAGAACGTAGGCACCAGTCAGCTGTTACAAAGTAAATGCCGTTGTCCGCCTTAATTTACAACCCATGGGTGTGGCTGAATTTCAACTCTTTTGTGTTCACTCCTGATACTGCCAGCCACCCATTCAAACAACATTTCAGAAAAAAAACAACATCAATTTTAGATTAGCCATATGTTTGCATTTTTCTTCAGTTTCATTGCAATATTTGCTGGAATGGTAGTTTTTTAAAAGCCAATATTGCAGTAGAAAGTAAGTGATAAATGAAATATTGCAAGTCAGCACGAACGCGTGTAGCTATTTCAATATTGATTGAATGTCGGTGAAAGTTGCAGAGGGCATGTCATAGGAACAAATTTTATCTGGTACATTGGTTGGAATTTAACTTTTACAACTAGACCTCAACTTATTGAGTTCAGGTTGAGTAGGTATGGACAAAGGCCCTGCACTGACTGCAGTGGTAAAAGTGTAGTATGTCTGATTGCGATTAGAAATGACTCATCAAGCCTGACTGACCTAGATCACCATGTGATCACAATGACATCACAAGATTGCGACTAATGACTTTGTACAATGCCGTTTCAACACCAAGAACCCCCCCCCCCCACCTGTTAGATAACAGTGAGCCTCACCCATAGAGAGTAATTGAAAAAAGTGTAGCCATTGAAAGTAAATGCACATAAATTATCTCCATAGCAAGACTGTACTACTCGCAGGACTGCCCTGTCTGAAAAAACCTGTGTGCATAAGCCAGGGGATTAAGCATGGTTCCAGACTCTGGGCATTTAATTACTTATGCTATTCACATATCTCAAAGATAATCTTATGTGGTGGTATGGTCATATTTGTTGACTGTTGTGTCATAGTAACTCTCTCCCATTGACGTCAGAGACCCCATTAGCATGAGAAAGGATATTCAGTGGGTCTAGCTGGTGCTGTTCCCTTATTGTGTGAGCGGTTCTGGCTTTTGTCAATGTAGCTTGGAGGTGGTGCTAAATTTGGAACAAAGCTAAAAATAGATCGCGGGGACCAATTTCGGGCCTATATTGATGGAATTGAAATTGAAAAGATTGACGCAAGTCTTTTGTGTGTTTTGAAAAATGAGAAGTCACGAGAGCTAAGGAAAAATAGGATTTTGGAGTCTAAATATAACCTCAATGCTTTGAGACAAAGAATAGTACTATAGTACGGAAATTGTTGTGGAAAATTCCTGTAATGCAGTGGAAAGTTCCCTTGGTCAAAAACGATGAAGACATGAACACATCCTTTAGCAGGTAATGGCAACCAGCCATACAATGCTAGTCATTTAGTTTCTTATTTTTATTCACTTATCGAGTTCCCATTGCATTTTGGGATTTTTCAAAACCCTGTCCTTCAAAATAATTTTTCTGGTTACACCCTCCATTGGGTGCACTTGACAATGCACCATAGATTTCTGAAAATAAATCTGACCTTTCCCTTTTCTTTTGTGTGTTTTAATCATAGGTTGAAGGTCACCAAGAACTTGTGAAAATCCTGTCAGATGTCAATGACAACACTCCGGCAGTGCCAAACAGTGAAGGTCAGACTGCCCCGGTCAATCCTCACGAGTTCTGTTGCATCACGCTGCAGTGTCAACACGAGGCAGAGAAGGAGACTGCCTTGGAAACACTGTTGGAGTACTATAGGGTGATGTCAGACGTCACTCCCTATCCCCTGGTCACTCTAAACAAATGAAGGAGATGACAGGAATCTAAGGTGAGAGAATTTACTCAATATGTGGAAGATATCTTCCTTGGAGTTTACCATCAATATCGTGCAATCATTGTACAATGTACACTATGGAATGACTCACATTGAAAAGCACAGTGGTTGCTGTGGCCCAAATGTTGGACACGACTTGAAAAATAGTACAAATAAACATCAGTCATTGATTACATTGAAAATTATACGGTCATATAATATCAACATTATGTATTTTGTTAATTCGAGAATATGTGTATTTACCAGTGCTGATCCATGTTTTGCAGACAAAATGACTTACATTTTGATTTCTTCTCTATTTCTAACACAGGCTGCCCACGTTTCGAAGCAACCTGGCTTATCATTGGTCAGTACACATGACCAGCATGGCCGTTGCTTGATAGTGACCCGCCTGAAGTTCCCTGTCTTCGCGCCCTTTGACCCCAGCTGAAATGGGTGAGGTTAATCAGGGATGCCTTATGCTACGGGGACAATGATTGGACATCGCCAGAGAGTACAACCAATCAGAGATCTGGTACCAGACGATGTCAAGGAGGTCCAATTATGCAGATATATACGTGTTTGCTGTTATTAACTGCATTTTTTGTCGGAGTAGTACAAATCCAAGTAGACTGCTGGCCAGATACTGTACGAAAAGACAAAAAAAATATCTAGTAAATAAGAAGCAAAATATCCCCTTAATAGAGGAGGAGAAAAAACATCAAAAATGAAAACAGGAATTAAAAAGCTGCAAGCCCACAAATGAAGTTGTGTTAACAATGGATATATACAAGAACTTTTGGAATTATGAGACTTTCTGGAGACATTGGCGACCAAGAAGTCTTTTCAACTCAGAAGATCTTGGAGATGATCAAAACAAGCTTGTAGAAAGAACTCTGTATACTTTTCCAATGATAGAAAAAAATTGCATTTTGTTGTGCGATCTTCTAGGATATTATTGGCTGTCTGTAAATGTAAAATCTCTTTGAAGTTAGTCAGTCCTGGATTTTTATTTACTTGGTTTTCAGGTTTATCAGATGTACAGTAAGATTACTAAGTGTGCATAGTGAGTCTGTATAGCTGTCACTCAACTAACTTCTTGCATATTTGTTGGCCATTTTAGCCATGGCTGAAAATTAAGAAATATTTTTTGAGTTTTTTTGAAGCCTAACAGAGCATGCCCACCTTGGTTTCAACAGGTGTAACAAGAGGCACCACCATTTAACCGAATTTAGTCCATATTCCAAGTCAACCTTTGAAAACTGGCATATTTTACTTCAAACCAAATTATCTCCTCCCCATGTCTATCATTTTTCATCCACTGATCCAAAATTTATGCAGGATTGTACTGCTGCACATGATGAACTGGCAGATTTTTTTTTTATTTTTTGATCTTTTACTGCTTAGCATAATGTACTCATTATTATTACGAAAAGACTGAAATAATTATGTGTATGCGCACATGGCATGTGTTGTGTTCTCTGGAATTTCTAGTGATGCACACCACAGATCTTTCTATTCTGCTGTGTTCAAGTTTTTTCTATTTTTCTAACACAGCCACATTGTGTTAGAACCACCTTCTTATCTTCAATTGTAGAGACATATTTACACAAAGGTGCAGGGTAGAAATCTCAGTTGTAGTCCAAAGATCTGTTATTATTGAACATTATATCTCGCCACTGGCTGTGTATACCTTGTGTAAGCTAGGCAGAGTTTCTCCCAAGGAGATTATCTGTGAATTTTAAGTTATGTAAAAGGGTCCACTGCTGGATATGGTGCTGCTAGTTTAGAAATACTTTTTTTTTCGCACAAGTTTACCAGACCTCAAATTTCCAAGAGATTTCTGAGAAATGCTGAAATTGAAATTCTTTTATTTTTGTTTGCCAAAGATCTGTAATTATTATTTTGAAATGTCTTCCCCAGGGAGGAGAAGTTATTTGCCCTTTCCAATAGGGTCAAGTATGCAATATACTGGTTGTGTATCACTCCTTACATTTATTACACAGATGTGTAATATACACTCAAGAGTGTGTTGTTATTTGTTTAAAATGTTAAATTATTGCAAATTTAAGTTCCATTCCCCCACTGTAGTATTCTGGTCTTGGAACAGTATCCTTGTAAATAGATAAATACAATATTTAAGTTGTCTTCTACAAGACATGTTAATGCACATATACAGGTTATATGTGAAGTATGTAAATTTATATATATATATTACTTCCAAGTGGTTGATAATTAAACATGATGTATTTTTTAAACTTTGTAAATTTTAATTAAAATATTTTGAAAAGATTGAAATCATGTGTGATTGTAAAATAATTATGTGTATTACCTTTTGTGTGGTGTGAATGTATGTATGAGTGGCTGTCTGATTTAACTCTCGGGTTTGTCCACTTTTTGCTGAATATTTAAGAACTATCAACATTCTCGCAAGCACCGGGGGGGGTTTCATCGTTGCTATGGTTACCAGATTTGAGCAATGAATGAATTGCAATGAATTTGCAAGTGAAGAAATAACCTCCAAAGTTTGAGGCAACATTTCCTCGTATACTTATTCAGAATATGTTGGTCCTACACGGAATCTAGTGATAGCGTCTTTCTCCAGGGGTTTTCCCTTTTCATGATTTCTGCGAAGGGAGGCACATCCGGGTATCTCAATATCTACTGTGGAAGGCCACTCCGTATATATGAAAACAATAACGAGGTCATAGCCTCTGCATTTGGCCACTGACATATCTACTGTATGTGATTTGACCGACCTGGCCAGTTATTTTCGACAGGTGGTTCATCTTTCCGAGTAGTCGATCGGGGCTTCCGTACGTCAAGGGCGCACCCACCCCAACCGTTACCCTTATGCCTTGTCTAAAGATCGGGTCGTATTGTGTGACCTGTAAGATTGCACAAGTGACCTGCATAAGGGCCCGGGAATGTACAATTGAACACGACTTTAATGGTAACCGACACAGGACATGCATGCAGAAGGAGAGGGCCCAGTGATGTCACTCTGAACGGGTGTCTTGGTAGTTGTTCGTTCCGAACTAACCAAAGCAAACAACTTATTTCCGTATCTTTTACGGACAAAACGTTCAATTTTTCAGCAGACGAGATCGTTATGAATCCTGTTATCTCAAAGTGTAGAAACGACCCAGTGGGAGAGGTCGAGGTATTATTTTCAGACATCAATCGTTCTGTTACGGGCATGTCGTTGACCCCCAAAAAATCACCTTTTTCATAGTACCTCCATGGGAGGGGTAAATTATTTGAAGAAATGTTTTCACTTTAATTGCAAATTTGCAGAAGCAAGCGAACGTACTCCGCAATATCCAAAGGGAACTGTTCAAGGATTATTCTTTAGAAATGCAGTGCAATGCAGTAGCTGATCTACATGTACGTCAAGAGAGAGTAATTTTACTGCGAATGAATATTGCGTAACGTCAATCCACCTAGCCTTCCCTGCAAAGCGCGATGGCTCTGAGCACAGTCGCTTGGTGGGCTATTCAGCTCTGGGACTATTCGCCCCATAGACGAGTGTACAGAAGCGACACTCGTCTATGGGTCGAATAGTCCCAGAGCTGAATAGCCCACCAAGAGACTGTGCTCTGAGAGACCAGCGCGACTCGGAATCCGTTGGATTTACTGATCACAGGTCGTCGACGTCGGAAAAGTTGCGCAAGCTAGGGTTGAACAACCGTTTCTATGATGAGCGACAGACAAAGAGAGCAATCGTTGCTTATCTCTGCAAGCTTTAACTTGGGATCACCCTAATTATTCGAACTTTTAGCATAGGACAATTCCGGACCTACAATGTGCTTGCAAGTTCCTCGGTGCGGATATGCTGAGCTGTCTATCAAAACAGGGGCAGCCAACATATCTGTGAAAAAAACTATTCGTGACATTTTTCTCGGCGAGTTGGGAAATGTTTTCCTCATTGAACGGGGAAATTTCATTATTTTGCGTAGCATTCACTTAGAAAGACTCTATGAACAGATAGGGAGTACGATGCGGTTCAGTATTTTCGGGAGTGTGCCAACCACTGGGGGAACGAAAGGGTAATATGTAGGAGTCTTACGGGTAAACAGAAAAGCGATGGAGGTCCTCTTGCGATTTGGGAGGGAAGGAAATGATGGGGGTGTTTTTACATGTGACAGGAGAGCAATCATGAACAGCGTTTATTTTCCCCTCAAAATTTTGAATACTTTCAAAATACATTGCAATAGCATATTTGCATGTAAACACACAAAATCAGTGTCATCTCGTTGACTACCCTTAATAAACTTGACGAGGCCTGCAGACTGCCAGTGGACAGTGGAACGAGCAGTCACTCGGTAGTGCACTGTCACTCCATATTTTATAGGCTATAAACGCTGTCAATGGCATAGTTTTCGTGACATGTACCCATTGTACAGGATAGACTTTGGCCAAATTGTATGAACGTTATCGCTACATCCTTAATTGATGACGTCAAGAAAAGCAACCTTTTGACCCCAGTAATGCTGAACCAACAATTCCTCAGAAGAAGTGACGTAGTATGTGTAAGGTGGCGAACGAGATCGTGAGGCAAATGCCGCCGCATGCAATGCTCTGCAATCACACAGCACAACCTAGACCATAGAATAGACAGACAGACAGACAGACAGACAGACAGATAGATAGATAGAGATAGATAGATAGATAGATAGATAGATAGATAGATAGATAGATAGATAGATAGATATTGAAATGATGAACGCATCTAGCAAGTTGCCAATCTATAAAAGTCGCGCGGACTATTTCCCTACTGAATGTGTTTGTTTTATGTAACAGTTATTACATTTTAAGAGAAAATGTGTTCAGCAGTCAGGTATTTTGCTTGTTAATGCTTACAGTAAGCCTAAAAACGCAAAATTTGGGTAATGGAAACAAGATTTTATCTTTAAAAAGTTTCAACCGGCCTAGTAGTGTGAAGAAGATATAGGTTGAGTCGCCAAAAATGATATTTTATAATTGCTTGCGATTTTATCAAGTTCTTAATGTATTCAGAATTTTTAGAGGCGGAAGTGTGGTTTTAAGTTTGGACAAATGTCATGTTCAAAGTGTACTCTAATTATGAATTTATTGCCGTACAAATTTCGGCGGACCTCACTTTTCCTGGCCATCATATCAGAAGAGGCGATTATCAGCCTGAGGCGGCGGCTTCGTCTTTCATATTTTGGACGATTTTGTTAATTCACGTACCAGGCATCGGCATTGTCCACATGACATGGAGCGTTAGAGCGCGTGACTGCAACGTGAATGACCTTTCTGTTCAGTGGAGACTGTCCTCACTGGTTGCGACCTTGGAACACATGTACCTGGGTACAGTACTGTGCGGCACGTACACTGGAGACTGTACCATGCGGTATATATGGTGTTTGCACAGCGCACCTGTATAACAAAAATTTATCTGCAAATTAGTGTGCCAAACGTCATTATGATGATATCACTGACAACCAACCCAATGACGACGTCAGACTCGGTTCAATCATACAGTACATGTCAATCCAACCGCCTTTTGTTGCATGTCAGGTGCACCGATAAGTCCCAATCCCGGGAACCCCGGGACACATTTCCCCGTGAGGATACAATTACTACCGGTAATTCCATTATTACTGTCTTCTTTTGTTTCTCTGTCCGTTATTTCACTATTCTTTCAAGAGCGTGTCCTCCATGCGAGGTTTAGTCACATAGCTGAGTACCATTGGAGTCCTTTCGCATATGCATGTCACCGCATATCAGAAATAGTGTAGATCAATACGCGACCTTGTCAGCGATTTTCATAGAGAGGCAACCTGTGTGTATACACTGCCGTCCGTAACTGCTGACCCATTTTTAAAAGGACATTTGAATTAAAGGAAGGCCGGGACTGAGGTAAAGGTTAACTACAGATATTGTTTTATTCTTTTATTTATTCTTTCACAAATAAGTAATACTGGATCATGGAGACATAATGTATCGTACCACTTTGATTTTTCAAGGATTCTATCTTCAAGTTTCAATTATCTACTAGGCCTATCTGGTAACATTTCCGTTGACTCTTTATTTTCATTCCCCGTCACCTTTTCACTCTTGCCTTCGCACGTTATCGTCCGTTCACAGTGGATATTGCTTAGCGGTACCAAATGGTGGAAGAACCGTCCATGATTTCTCACCTCCATTTTGCCTGTTTCCATAACTTCACTTTGCACGAACGGTCAGTCGCTAGTCGTGTCGGTAGTCGACTTT
>LD348959.1:22163-34583 GCA_001465055.1 Ptychodera flava | reverse complement strand
TGAATGTCTCTGCACAGCAAATTTTTGGAGCTTGAAGAAATGACCCATGTAGGACTTGAACCCACGTCCCCCGACCAACTGAGCTAACGGATCAGTTCAAGTTGGTTTGACGTGCGGCGTGAAGAGACACTCAGATGTAGTTGTGTGTTTTTCAATTTAGTTTCAACATTAAATTTCCACGCTACACAACACTGGGAAACCTGTCATATTTCAATAACACGTTTCTAGTTACATATTAACGGTTCCTTAAAACATGGGTTCAAGTCCTACATGGGTCATTTTTTGAAGCCCCAAAAATTTGCTTTACGGAGACTCTCAGATGTAGTTGTGTGTTTTTGTCGGTAAATAGGTGAGCGAAAAACAAGAAGACAAGCTTCTATCCCACACGATGAATCCACAAGAAACTACATAACACCCCAGCAACAGCAAACGTTGTGAACAACGTGCGTACATAACTAACTGGATACAAGATGGGCCGAACAAGAATCACTATACCAAACGGTCTATTTAAAGGCACAATACATACTCAAGAGGGAGAGTTACAGTATCAACACTGTGCCATGCCTCAACACCAAAAAGTACACTACAAACAAACATAACAAACATAAAATTACTTAAAGGCGGAGCCTCCCTTTGAAAGGTTGCGAAGCTATGGCGGCATTCATGGTGCAAGTGGACACCAAACAGGCAACACGCGAGCACACGCTCCAGAAAATGCCACTTTTTAGTTTTCTCCGGCCGCAAAAACGTAGGCAGAATGCCATGCGGTCAGCGCGAAGCTGCTGCCAATCGAACTATGTGGTTATGTTCAAATTCTAACGCGACTGGAAGACGATTTTTTTTAAAATTCGAGCGTTGGTGGTGGGAATCAATGACCGCTTGCAATTTGAACCGACCGTCAATCAAACGCTTGTATAAACTCTGTTTGCAGGATTAGAAAAAAGGTGCCAAAATGTTGAGATCAGTTTGTGTAATTAGTGTTATAGAAATCAAACATCGTACTGGCCAAGTGTTTGACTTGGAGGAGATCTCCACTAATGCGAGATCCTGGGATTGAAAATTGCGGCTTTAGTAAATAGAGGAGGTCAACATCATAAGGTGACAGAGAAAAAGAGAAACAAATTATGCATATCAGGGCAACAAAAATTTCGCATTACACGAGCACAAACCAAAATGAATATCGATACACATAGCAGCCTCGAATTCATCTGAATTTCCCCTCCCAATACCATACATCTCGTGTCCCATGCATATCATCGAGAATTATATCAGAAAACGATGAGATACCAATCAAACCGTGACATAAAGGAAGCGAAACAACATTCCATACACTAATGGTTACATAATAAGGAAGCGTCAAAATACCAACCGGTGATTCCTATAAAAGTTTTCAACAGACAACTTGACACACTGAAAAAAAATTGACAGAAACGCACAACATAAAACATGATGGCGACCACATAATATCTCTCAATCTAGTAAACACAATATGAACAGGACCTCGAACACAAAGAACAAAGTTAAACATCCTAGCTTCCAGAAAGAACAAATTTCCACTCGGACAACATAGGAATACATACAATCTGACAATATACCACGCAATTTTTTCCACTGAATATGAACTTGAAGAAAGTCTGGCAAACTTTCGAAACATAGCGTTAAAAGGATCGTAGAGTCGTACGCAGCATCTTCACTCTGGAGTACAGTCTGCACTGACACGCAGATCACAGCTGTGTCTCGCCTAATCGGTTTTATGCACAAGACAGTGAAACAAAAAATACACTACCATATATTGAACGCAAACAACTAATATATGAACGATGTGCGGAGTTGCTTTCCCTTTACTTAGAGACTGGTCAGTTTCTTCGGCCTGGGGTGGCGGTCGATTCATGGGGGTCACCATGTTTTTGACTTTGGTGATGGGGGTCAACATGATTTTGAAATGCCAAATAGGAAGGGGTCAGTGTGTTTTTGAATTTCAACACGGGCTCATGCTAAAATGCATCGTGCCAATCGCAAATTCCATCATTCAGTTGTATTTTTCGGCGCGTCCTTCGGGCGTATAACTTTGATAATAATAATAATAATAATAATAATTAATATAAGTATTATATAGAAATAATAACGCGAATAATAATAGGTTCAATTTCCGTGAAATTTTCACCTTAAGGGTATTTTGGGTCGAAAAGACCAAATATGATATCGATTTCACTGCCCCATGTTTCCATGGTAACCATTTTAGGGGTTGAGAATTTCATTTTTTCTAATATCCCATGAAAAGTTACTTTGATTGATATGAAAATTATCTAGTGTGGGAGTTCGGGTCAGAGAACACAAAAACCTGACTTATTTAAATGTTTCGAGTTGCCATGGTAACTATTTTGGGATTGAAAATGCTACTTTTTCCCTAATTCGTATTAAAGAACGATTGATTGATGTAAAAATTTGATCATAAGGGTTTTATCTGGTTAGCACAACAAAAAATATCACACTCATTGTAATGTGAGATGTTTCCATGGCAACCATTCAGGAGTAAAAATTACCAGTTTTTTAAAGATTTTACCTAAACTCCAGTAATCAATGGAATGTGAAATATCAAAGGGACATTTTGGGTTAGAAAGACAAAATATCCAGTGTAAAAATCCAGTAATCAACAGAAATATTAAACCAAAGGGTTATTTTGGGTTAGAAAGACAAAATATGATATCCATTTTCACTGCCCTGTGTTACCATAGTAACCTATTTGCATTTTAAAATTTCAATTTTTTTCCAAATTCCATTAAAAGTAATCCCAGTTACTATACAAATGCTCTCCTAAGTGTATTTATCACAGCATAAACTCCATGTTAACTTTGGTTTTATGTTGCCTTGGTAAAAAATTTTGGTAACCACAGTTTTTTATTGAAAACCATAGACCCTCGAGAGGGTCTATGCTAAAACATAATTCACTGTTTTTTATTTATTTTATGGATGTCTAAGTAACAACTTAGAAATTTGTTCTATAATAAAAATAATTGTAATTTCTTTGCCTTCATTCTTGGATGAATAGTAAACATAAGGTATATTGGGCCCATTCTGGTCAAAATTATGTTTTCCGTTAATTTTAGTGTGTTAGAATTAATTTTATATAGACCAGAAATAATTTTTGAAGTATTTTTAATTTTGTTTCATGCAGTCATCCCAAATAAGTGTTATATAGTACAGTACTAACTCATTATGCATCGAATTATGTTTATGCCTTCAAATTAATTTTATGTGCTAAAATTAATTCTACTAGTATCTCAAATTAATTAATTTTAATTTATAATATTAATACTTAATTAATATTTTTTTTTCGTTAACCAGAGAAGAAAAGGCTATTTTACAAGATTTTGCCTCTGAAGTGAATTCTCTAGTCTTTTGATGTGTATACTTGCACACCTTTAATACGCAAGGAAATAGGTATAATGGACAACAGTGGGACTCAAAAGTTTTGTGACCTACAACCCGTTTAACCCTCAGAGTTGTATGCACATTTTAAAAGTCGCCATGACGACCTGACAACAACATGGCCTTTTCAGCACTAAGACATAGTGTAGCTGGGCTAAAAATAGGCCATGGCCCTTCTGTCGGGAGGAGGTATAATTTCTGTGTCATTGTGATTGATACATTATTATCAAAATGCGACGAGAATGCGTTCTTATTGGCCATCGTTTCCTGTGTCTGTCATTCAAGTATGCCAGTTCAGATATTGAAACTTTGTTGCAAAGTTCCACCGCACGGCCGGTTGTCTTCGTAATTTCCAGAACAAACTCATATTATGGCAAATTTCTGTGCCCAGCTGGGTTTGACTGCATTTATCTAGCTCGTCCCAAAGTGACGACGCATCTTTCAACCTTTCAGCTTGGTGAAAAACGCATTTATTGATTCGCCAAAGGCCTGTGGATTCGCATATTTTTGCACAAGTGCTACATGGACATAGGAAAAAGTTCGACTCACCCTAGCCCTCTCGATTGTTGAATACAACCACGGTCCATGATGAGGCCAAAAAAAATATGTGCTGTTCCGATTACCCGACCTACCCCAATTTTAACCCCCTGACCCTAGACTTTTTAGAGCCTCGTAAACCCGGAAGTAAAAATAACGATATGAAAAAACGTGTAATGCATGAAATCACGCGAGAACTATGACAAATCGCGCGAATCACGCGAGAACTAATACGTCATTCTTATAGAAGTGATGCCAGACGCTCACGAAAACTTGCGACATGACACTGACAGTAGTGTAACGTTGCACACTGAACGGTTTCCGGTTTTCAAACTGCTGTATCTCAAAAAGTATTAGGTCTAATTCAATAAAATTTTCGATTAAAAAAAATTCCAATTCAACTGCTCGTTCTACCATTTGATGTTTTTGGAAAATAAAGAAAAAAATATCGTGTTATTTTAGCGCTCAAAATCAAGCATTATTTTTCGCCATACAGCGTGCCGTACTGCGGCACGTACATTTCTCAGGCCACTACTTCCTATGTTAGAATGGAATGACTCGTTACAGTATGTTGTTCAGTGCCTAAACGGCGGTTTGTAGGTAGGTTTTCGCTAAAATGCAGGGACAATTTTCAGTGATCGGAGTTAGTATACCAAACAGCAACTGTTATATTAAATTTATGGAAAGTTTGAAGCATTTTCATGGCCGTTTTTGATGTAATCTTTCATTTACATTCTTGTTGTCATTTCCGAACCGCGCCATGCACAGCGCGGCCATATTATGCAGGCCAAGTAAAAACCCGGAAGTGTTTTGTGATAGTGAATCGAGCAAAACTTTGGTCAATTTTACTTTTTAGCTCCGCTGTCAGCGACGCGGTGCTTATCAAATAGGTTGATTTTCCGTCGTCGTCCGTCGTCGTCGTCCGTCATCGTCTTCTGTCAACAATTGCCTTCTCCTCTGAAACCGCAAGTTCAATTGCTTTGAAATTTTATATGCAGTTCACTTGGGGTGACCTCACTTAAGTTTGTTCAAATCGTGGTGAAATTTGCATATTTGTATTTTTGGGGCATTTTTTGCTGTTTTTGGTAAAAAAATCTTCTTCTCTGAAACCGCCTGTCCGATTTCTTTGAAATTTGATATGCAGTTTACTTACGGTGACCTCATTTAGATTTGTTCAAATCTTGGTGAAATTTGCATATTTGTATTTTTAAAGCAATTTTTGTCATTCTTGGTAAAAAAATCTTTAAAAATCTTCTTCTTCAAAACTACTAGTCAGATAGCTTTGATATTTGGTACATATGTCCTTAGGGATGATCTATTTCAGATTTGTTCAAATTGTGCAGAAATATGCAAATTTGCATTTTAAGGCAATTTTTGCCATTTTTGGCCAAAAAATGTATTTCTCAAAAAGTACTCATCTGATAGTTTTGGAATTTGGTATATAGGTTTCTACAGATGAGCTAAGTAATATATATTGAAATTATGGTGAAATCTGTAATTTTGTATTTTTGGGGCAATTTTTGCCATTTTTGGTTAAAAAATGTGTATTCCAAAACTACTCATTTGATAGCTTTGAAATTTGGTATACAGGTTCATTCAGATAAGCTAAATGATATTTATCGACATTATGATGAAATCTGCAATTTTGCACTTTTGGGGCAATTTTGTTCGTTTTTGGTCAAAAAATGAGTATTTCCAAAACTACTCATTGCAATTTGGTATACAAGTTCCTACAGATCACTTTAATGATATTTATTGAAATTATGATGAAATCTGCAATTTTGTAATTTTGGGGCAATTTTTGCCATTTTTGGTCAAAAAATGTGTATTTCCAAAACTACTCATCTGATAGCTTTGAAATTTGGTATACAGGTTTCTATAGATTAACTAAATTATATTTATTGAAATGATGATGAAATCTGCAATTTTTATTTTGGGGGGCAATTGTTGCCATTTTTGGTCAGAAAATTTTACTCTCAAAAAACTACTCATCAGATAGCTTTGGTTGACATGTTCTTAGGGATGATCCGATGTGATATATTCAAAGTATGATGAAATCTTCAATTGTGTATTTTTGCAGCTATTTTAGCCACTTTTCTCTGGCCACTGCATTGAGCTATCAAAGATTTCCACCTTCTTCATCAACATGTGTCAAAAATAGTTATTCTCTACATAAACACAGCGGAGCTATATCGGCCGCTAGGTCGCTTGTTATAGTCATTCTATCATTAAAATATAAACCCGTACACCAAAAACTGTGTGTTAAGGTCAGTTCTGAGTAGTTACAAAATCTGTGCGTTCGGAATTTACCGTGAATTTTGCCGTACGTACGTACTTCGTTGAACATCCCCTAACTGCCAACGCTACAATCAGCTGTTTTCAAACGTTAACCCTGGTAGTTTTGCGAACATTAAACTGTGTTCGTTTTCCATATGTTGATGTAACACAAAATTTACAAAATGATATTTGACAACAGAAATGAATACTCTTTCAATGATGTATGGGAATAAAGTCAGCATGCCATGGTTATTGTTATAATAAATGTATGTAAACAACCTTTATTTTTAAACAGCATTTAAACGTAAACTGGGGAAAATGACAGACAGGGGTAGTGCAGGAATCGGGAATTGATAAACAAGACAAGTTGAAAGACGGGCAAATGAAGAGAGAATGAAAAATCTAAGGAAAGGAAAGGAAAAAATCATAACCCTGACTCTAAATTTCAATGCTAAGGGAAAATTGAGTACAACAAGACGACAGCTTTTTAGGGGGGAGTAATATTCTTGTGTAAAAAAGGACAGCTCCAGGGGGGTTATTCTGTACTGTGAGTTGATCAGTTGAACAATGACTTATTTTATTCATATTCCTATGATTTTTGGTTTTTTGAATATCATAATTTCTCAAATGTAACATTTAAGAAATTTTACAGATCTAAAATATATTTATTCTTTTTTGTTATTACTCAAGTTTAACCACATGTCCAAAATTTGACAGAGCTATGAAAGTTACAGTAGTTTTACAGTAGCTTTTTGACTGGTAGTATACACGGTGTCGTCCAATTTTCAACTCTGTCTCACAAATTTTTTGGCATTTTCAAGTCTCTGTGTAAAGAAAAGAATACCATACTCTTACAATGTATTGCACAAAAGGTATTTTAAAGCAGATTAGTTAGAGAATTAATGTTATTATACAACTATACTTTTCCATAGGGATACCCACAAAATGACTCTTAGCCATATGTTGAAATTTTTTGACCATTTGTCAAAAAAATCGAGCACATTTTAATTCTAAAAAAATCATAACCCTGGAAGTAGACAAGATAGAACCATCATTCAAACAGTTTTTTGAATCCTGAGACAAGATCTTCAAGAAAACATACAATCAGTAAGTTTAACCAAGAACAAAAAAGGGCCTGGTATCCCTATAGCAGGCCTCGTCTCAAACAAAATGGTGACTCGCGATGGACATAATGTGTACTCAATTTTGTTTCGCAAATGCGATCATGGCGAAGAAAGGTCGACTTTGTCTTCTGTTAAACAGAACCGAACATTCGAAGAAATTTTGGAGGAACACCATCCAGGTTTTTCTGAATGTAAAATGTACTCTATTCGAGTTGAATGTGCCAGTGATACTGCTGGGCCGTGGTTGGAAGTACAGCAGACAAATATACAAATTGGCGAGGCTACAAACAACTTCAACATAAAGTATGTGCTTTTCTTGCGAGTGACTGCAAAAAGCTGAGGATTTACCTGTGGATAAACAGTTCACTTTCCTGTCAAATAATTGTTATTCAGCCATATCAATTTCCGTGGCAGTCTAATAAACCACACACTTCAATTCTACTGATGAATATTTTATTTTAATATATTGGTATTCAATTTGAGTGTGTTTCATGAGGAAATTGTTTACTGGTAGTTTGTTTGAACGCGTACAAAATGCACATTGAGAAATAAAAAAAAAATGAAAAAGAAAATGTTTTTCCTACCTACCTACCCTATTTTTGAAAACCATGTAATCGGAACAGCACATATTTTTTTTGGCCTGAGAGTTCTCGAATCAAAAACTGTAGTGTAGCCGTGCTCGAATACAAATATCTTCTCATTAAATTACGTCATTGTTATACAGAGTTAGTATTCCAAAGTCTGTCACCCTGTTTTTTTTCAAAGTTTGGAGAAGGGCGGCATTTCCATCTGACGTGAAACGCAAAATTCTATCGCATATGTTCCGGCAATATGTACAGTAGGCCTACTGTCAGTAGAAATACTGTTTACGCCGCTGAGTTACGTAAAATTATAAGCTTATACTCCACAAAATGGCCACAGGCGGCGTGAACTTCTGAAAGGATTTCCTAAACGTCCTACTTGGTACCTTAGACACTCACATGTGATATCCTGAAAAGTATTCTCTGCAGTAATTCCAGTTTCTGTCAACATTCCATCATTTTTAAAGGTCACAACGACACGATAGCGCGAGAACGGAGACGTTCTACTGTCACGCCACGCACTCTCAATTGCGCATGCTCTGGGATTCGCGTCGCGTCTCTGAAGGGCGCGCGCGTGTTCCGACAGATAAGAACGCGAATCGCAGGGTTTCTGCCAAACTACACTGCCAGGGCAAAACATGCGAAATGCAGAAACAATGTTTATTCTGCAATGCCAATATGATGCTTACGAAGTAAGTTTGAATAAGTTTTAAATTATACATCAGAATGAATCCATTGTACATTGGTACGTTTATGAAAGAATTAGTACAGGATACGTGTCTGAGATGTTTTTCAATTTTAGGTCAGTTATTAGAGTTGGGGTGGGGGGTTCTGAGACCTAACTTAAGCAATTTAGGTAGATTTATAAAATGAACTTGGGGTCACGTGACAAGCGTCAAAGTGACAGGTTACATGTCTGCGTCGCTCTGAGAAAAACGCTAGTTTGTACAACTAGTCGGTGAGTATTTTGATTCAAAGTCGTTTGGCAAACTCCATGAAGAATGGGTCTCGACATTGGTGCTTGGGGAATTCGGATAGGCTGTTTTGTCCAACCAAGAAATTGGAGAAACGTATCCGTCGATTTTTACTGCCCAACAACGACATGGGCGTATGCAAATGAGTTGGCGTACCGCCTCATGGCCTGCTTCATGGTATGTACTTTCACTATTGTTGGTGCAGGTCTACTGATCTACACAACAAATCTATACTGGCAGTGGCTGGAAGACAGTGGAAGATTATTGCTTCTACATGTAACAACAAATTTCTGTCAGTCGAGTTTGACAACTGAAAGTTCATTTTGGAAGAGTTCAAGCTGCACTCCTCAAAGACCGACATCGGAATGTTGTGCGATACAGGTACGGAACATGGCGCTATCCATGTTTACAACCACTGATTGCTCCGATCTTGGCATGCCGTTTGTTGTGCGATTGTTGCAACTAGCGGGTGATATAGAGCTCAATCCCGGGCCAGAAAAGGATATCATCCAAGCAATGGAGTCACTGAAAGAAGATATACTCAGAGAAATGAAGAAAACAGGAAGAGAACTAAGGCAAGAAATGCAGGACTTGAAAAATAACCAATCAGAACTGAAAACTTCGTGTTCTACTTTGAAAAACGAATTCAGTGACGTAAAGAAATCTGTTCAATCAATCCAGTCAGAAATCAACGAACTAAAAGAAGATAACCGTGTTACTGGCTATGACCTTGCTGCAGTATCGCAAAAACTTGACGACATTTGCGAACGGTTAGATAATCTGGAAGATGATACTGACAGATTAGAGTCTTTTTCGAGAAGAGACAACGCCCGGTTATATGGTGTCAGCGAAGAAGAAGGAGAGACTTTTGAACAGTGCAAGAAGAAAGTTGTTACGATTTTGAATGAAAAGGCAAACGATAAGATATGGGATGACAGGGATGTAGCTCGAGCGCATCGTGTATCGGTGAACTGGAAAGATCAACCTCGTCCAATCGTCGTAAAGTTCCATCATTTTGACGATAAATTAACCGCACTGAGAGCAAGGCAGAAATTGAGAGATATCGGAGTAGGCATTGGCAACGACTTAACGAAGCGACAACGAAAAACTTTGGCAGACCTTAGAAAGCAAGGCAAGTATGGATACTACAAGAACGGCAAATTGAAAATTTCTGACAAGAGGACAAGTGACAATGAAAGTTCGGTACAGAATGAAACGACTGTGAACAGTAATTTGCAACTTCCACAGACAAGACTACGGAGCCGAATGCAAGCTAGAACGGACTAGGGACTCGGCCGCGGCCCAAACTTAGACACTGTAACATTCTTAACATGGAATGTACAAGGTCTCAAAAATAAATTGTGCTTTGATTTTGCCAACTATGTCCTGAACTTTGATGTTGTATCTTTCATCGAAACATGGTCAGAAAGTGTGTATCAGTTTGACACAAATTTTCCAGGTTTTCATGTTTTTAACAAGATACGTAAGAGAACTACAAATATTGGTCGTTATCCGGGTGGTGTATGTACAATAATTAGAAACAATCTAGTTTCATACGTTAAACATATTGAATCAAAGCTTCATGACTGTGTTTTCTTATTGTTTAATGGCAAAATTTTTGCCCTTGAAAAAGATGTATTGTTTTGTTGTGTGTATATCTCACCACGCTATTCAAAAGTTTATGACAACTTGTCTTCTACAGATGGCATCGAATTACTTGAAAATGAATTGTCTGATATTCTTACAAATCTTCCAGGAGTGTACATTATTGTTACTGGTGATCTCAATGCCAGAACTGGTGAAGAACCTGATTATATTATGAATGACAATCCAGAGTATGTAATAGATTCCACATATGGTTATGACAATGACCCTTTCAATATGGTACGAGTGTCAAAAGACAAAGATGTAAATTTGTATGGACGTTCACTGTTGTCATTATGTTGTACCTACAATTTGCATATTTTGAATGGTAGAGTTGGTTTCGATGCAAACAAAGGAGAATTCACGTGTGTTGCCAATGCTGGAACAAGTGTGGTTGATTACACATTGGCGTCTTCAGATCTTTTCACAAATGTCAAAAACTTTTCCATTGAACTACGTAGCGAATCAGACCATTTTCCTATGTCATTTTCTTTAGCAGCAACCTTTATGCCATTGAAACCAAATACAAGGAGTGTAGTACATATGGGTGACCATGTTTTACAAAAATGCACCTGGCGTCCTGAGAAAAGTTGGGAATTTTCAAGCCAATTACAAATATATATGAAAAATCATCATTTCGAAGATAAATTTTTAGATTTTTCTGTTGATGTAAACAATTTAATTGAAAATGTACATGATGCTCTTATGAGTGTAGCAGAACAATGCAATATGGTTAAGGAGGCTTCGTTGCCCATGTCAAATCAGAGGCAGCAACCTCCTTGGTTTGATAAAGAGTGTGCTTTTTTGAAGAAAAAGAAGTATGGTTTATTGAGAAAATTTAGAAACAAGAGTGATACAACGGAGTTGAATCTTTACAAAGACGCTAGGGATGAGTTCAGTAATACCTGCCGAAACAAAAGACGTAATTTCTTTAGTGAGCAGAAGGCAAAACTGGGTGTTCTTGCCTTCACAGATTCAAAACAATTCTGGATGACTGTGAGACGTGCTACGTCTATTCTTATTTTTCAAAAGACTTGTAATATTACACTAGAAGTATTTTATGATTATTTTAGAAACCTTTTTGTAGAAAATGTATCTGTTGAAGATGATTTTCCTCTGTCTGACGACTTTAGAAGTACCTTGAGTTCAGCAGATGAGCCTGTAAATGATATAGATTGGGATATTCTCAATGGGCCGATTACTAATGATGAAATAGAAAAGGCAATCAGAAAACTGAAAAATGGTAAAGCAGCGGGTCCTGATTTGCTCTTAGGGGAGTTTTTGAAATCTACAAGTTCTTTTTTGATACCTTACTTAAATGTCCTGTTTAATAGACTTTTTGACGCAAGTATTTTTCCAAAAGATTGGTCGAAAGCAATTATTGTCCCCCTATATAAAAGCGGTTCAGCCGACTCTCCCGAAAACTACAGAGGTATATACCTGTCAAGTGTTTTTAGTAAAATTTTCACTTCTATTTTGAATAGTCGTCTCACATTTTGGGCTGAAGCATTGGGAAAGATTGATGAAACTCAGGCAGGTTTTCGACACGGTTATTCTACGATAGATAACATCTTTATCTTACAGTCTGTTATTCAGAAATATCTATCAAGAAAACGTGGAAAATTTTATTGTGCCTTCGTTGATTTTTCTAAAGCCTTTGATACTGTTGAACGTCAAAGACTGTGGTTTATACTCTTACAGGGTGGTGTAAAGGGAAAAATGTTCAAAATGTTGAATGCTGTCTATGAAGAAGTCAAATCTTGTGTACGTACAAATATGCAATATTCAGAGTACTTTAGTTGCCCTGTCGGTGTCAGACAAGGATGTTTGCTCAGTCCATTTTTGTTTTCCTTT
>LD348959.1:0-11170 GCA_001465055.1 Ptychodera flava | reverse complement strand
GTGTAGCTGTTCAATTGGTCCACAGCAGTGGTGTTTTCGGACGGGATTTCTGCCTTTTATGGGCTGGTTTTGTCTTTTACGTTTTTAATCCCGCCACCACAGATAGTGTGGCGGGGATAAAAACGTAGAAGTCAAAACCAGCCGTAAAAAGCAGAAATTCCGTCCGAAAACGCCACAGCTATGGACCAAGAGCAATATCCGTTGTTTTTTGTAAACGTCGTTTGTAAAAGTCTTGCTCTACTCACAAAATCGTTCGGAAATGTCCTGTATTTAGGTCTCAAGGCGACATGTATGTATGTCATGTTAAACGGTATTGGTAACGACTGAAATTTAGTCTGGAATAGAATTCAGTCGCGAAAAAATGTTGCTTGTCTTTCCCAAGCTGTTAAATAACTTCTTCATTGCCACAGAGTAATTTAAACCTGAAAGCTAGCTCAGGGTTTGTAACAAGGGATTGTTCTTGTATGATCTTTATTAGTAATATAACGCTGTGAGGCATCTTCTTCACTGCGTCTTTTTTACTTCAGGTCGATGGTCGCCAAGTTCATGAAAGGGCAATTTTTATCGGAGACAACCACGGACATATTGAGGCTGACGGCCATAGTGTGAACCTACATCTAAAGGAAGCCGATCTGGCTCTGACTTGGATCGGAAAGAAACATGAAGCATCAGTATCCATCGGCAACTATGACTTGTCTGGGAAGCTGTGTGGCATGCTGGGAGACGGAAGCTCAGTTAGAGGTCATGACCTTGTCAAGTCTGATGGTACCAGGACTTTCAACACAACTGAGTTTGCAGAGAGCTGGGTGATCCCAGGAAGGTGTGTTAATAATGATAATTACTCATTGTGTCCGCTAAAGCAATGGCACTGTTATGAGCATTGCGCGTCCAGATGAACCAAATAAGTCTTCACTAAATCTACTCACTTCGAGATACTCTACAATAGGCGAGATATCTCTATTCACGGACTGATTGATTCTTGGAGGCTTCGCTAAAAAAAAAGTATGTGACGAAAATTGCTAGAAATTGTTGTGCAGCCTTTCCGATTTTTGTGGCTTTGTCAAAAATCAAATAATATTCATGTAGCGAGAAGTTAGAATAGAGTAGAATTGTAGAAGCATGCTTTCTCCGCGGAAACTCTGGCAAACTCAATTGTTTTGAAAAAAGAAAATATCTATTTTCTCAATCTAATCGCTCTGCGAAATTATGTAGTGGTAAAAACCATCGTGTGTGTGATTGACAATATGTTTAAAACTTGAAAGCACTAAGCGGCGATTCCATATGATGTTACATAACATTTTCTGAAGCTCAAATGATCCCGAGATTTCCATTGTGTCTTTTTTCATTGCAGTTGTGAGTGAGAGAAAAAGAACGGATGACGGTTCCGCGATGCCGCGGTGGACTCGACAACGAAATTTGAGGCGACCATATGAACAATTGTTCAATGCTGGATGCAACCAGTATTATATATTCAATTCAACACAATTAATTCGGCTCTATTCAAATGCTTTATTGTCTACTCAATTGGGGAATAGTTACCTTAAGGCTTATAAATATTTGCACCAAGATCTTATGATAACACTGAGTACATACAAACGTGTGAAAAATTATAAGCGAGTTATTAAACGCCTTTAAAAAGGACACAGCTGTTAGAAGAAAAAAACTGCCTGAAATGACCTTGCCGAGCAACCGGGACCATATAAATTATGAATGTGTCTTTCACTAAGGGTTATGACAATCGTTTATTTAAGTAGTCTTTCTAGTCACTACGTTATTGATAGAAGATGGGTCGATATCAAATATCTCGCAAAATTTGCTTTTTAACTTGCCATGAGTGCGGCAATGCATGACCTTTTTATCGCTGTGGTCTGTAATTTACACCTGACGGTGGCACTAAATATCAAATTAGCCTATTAAAGTTGCATCTTATCCCTGCCAATGGTCGTCATATCGTACCTTACTCTTACAAAAATCAGATAGTTTTAAATGCTGGTTTGTTTTTGCACTTTGCATTTAATGGTCCATAACTGTAACTTTTGGCGATTTTTTATTAGTAGCTCACGTTTTCACACACGTGAGCTAATGTCGTAGCGATGTCTGTCTATCTGTCCGTGTATGTGTGTGTGAGTGCGTGTGTGTCTGTCGCTTTACACGACAACTCAAAATCACCTGAAACTATTCAAGTCCGATTTAGTAGACAGGTACCATATGCAAATGGCAAGAACTGATTAGATTCTGGTTAGTGTGGCTTGCATATCAATAAAAATATGAAAAATTCAATTTTTTGATATAACGGTTTCTTAAGGCGATAGTAATGACAGTGTCGACATACTGCACAGAAATTCATAAAATTATTTTAGAGATGACAATTTCAGAAAATTATGATGATATTGAGTGTCATGTCAATTATCTGCTCATTTGCATATTTAATGAACTTTTGTAAGTAGTGATATAACTCCGAAATTCCTACATCAAATTTGATGATACCTTCTAAAAACATTTAATCTGATAGACATCTAATTTTACGGATAAGTATTGGGCAGTACCAAGTCAATAAATCGCTCATTTGTATATTTAATTAAGTTTTGTAATTAGTCATATAACTCCTAAATAACTGCGCAAAATTTGGTGAAATCTGCTGGAGATACTGATCCAACATACATATGACGTGTTGAAAAGCATTTAGTAGTGTGAAGTTAATTAAGGGTTCACTTGCATATTTAATAACTTTGTAATTATTGCTATAATTCTAAAATTATGGCACCAAATTTGGTGAAACCTGCTATAAATAATGATCTTATATATATCTAGTTATCGTGTGAAGCACTAGGCAGTAACAAGTTAATTAAGGGTTATTTGCATATTTAATGAATTTTGTACTTAGTCATATTACTCCGAAATTACGGCATTAAATTTGATGAAACGTGGTACTGATGTTGATCTGATAAACATCTAATTATCCAAAGAAGCTTCTGGCAGTGTAACGTTAATAAACAGGTCATTTGCATATTAAGTGAAGTTTTGTAATGGGTGATTTAACTCAGAGAGTACTGTGCGAAAGTTGATGAAACCTGCTACATATAATGATCTGACAGATATCTTATTGTTCTGTGAAGCGTACTACTATGTAATGAACCTGTCGTAAACCACGTGAGCACATTCTGTTTACATCTGGTTTTTTAATGTCAACAACAGTTTCTGCTTCTACTTCTCACAGCTTGTTGAAATACGCAGTATTCAGCTTGTCAACTCAGCCTCCAATGTGTAGGTTGTGTTGTCATTGTTGGTAAGTGAATTCTGGTGCGGACTAGAATTCAAATGTAAATAACGACATGTATTTTACAGTTCATTCTACATATATGGACGTTGTGTTTACATGCCAAATAGTGGGTGTTTCAACATGCTTGAGCGAGGGGTAGAACAAGAACTTGCAATTGGCACACAGAACAAGAATAGTTTTAAAATACCATCAAATGGAAGAGCTACTGGCACTTCGTCGTCAGATCAACTAACGCTTGTCGGGTTGTTAGGAAATTTCTCGAGAATTTGTAGCAGAAGTCTTTCCAAGACATTATTGGAGGGTGTCCTATATGTTTGGTGTCTGTTGAGTGTGAAAGTCAATCTTGAGTCACAGAAACCATGTGCTTCAGCTTGACCTGGGTTAAAACACCAATGGAATTTCATTGATAATTTCATTGGCGATAAAACATCATGTCTGTTTAAATTTGTACAGAATATACTTTTGAAGAAGAAAATGAACACTTTAGACAGGTATTTCTATGGAAATGAAATAATCACAATCATACCAATCCATAATCCAATATCACTAGGTCAAAATTCGTAATTACACAGTGAATTGTTACAAACACAGACACAAAACAGCATAGAACAGACAGTAAAGCACCGGTACACACAACACAGTCAAATTCATGATAGAAAGATATATGGACCTCTGGCAAAAAGACCAAGATATAATGTCAGATGTTTCGAAAATAATAAGCCCATTCTGCCCCACATGGCACCCGTCATACATCAATCTGTTAGTCAAATAGGTAGTTGTCACCAACTAAGGCCCAATGTCACCGATGCCATCAGCGATTATTTGTCGAAGAGAGATATTGTATTTATCTACCAGCTTGTGATACCTGCCAAAAGCGTTTAAGTGTAGAGACAAGTCTTTCTCTGGTGTAACCTTGATTTACTTTTGTAAAAGTTTGTAAGAGAGATGGCTATGTCTCTCTGCAAAATCACCATATGAACTGCATGCTCTTGCATATCGAATAAGCTGGGAAATGTATACCCCATATGCTGGTGACAGTGGAATATTACCGATAAGATGTGGGAAATTCGTGATACTAAAGTTGAAATCATCATTTCTCTTGCCATATATAGCTAGTAGAAAGTGACCATTAGACTCGAATAAAAGGAAAATACCCAGATATGAAGCAGAAAAGTTTCTGTAGTTTCTTTGATCTCCAATTCAATTATTCATTGAAATAACGTCGTCTATGATGGAACATGCAGTAAAAACATCAACGTCCTAGGTTAATTCGAAAGTATTCCGAAGACAAAACGCCCTCAACGTTTTACCTGTGTAAAAGTCGCGGAATCACTGTAAACAAAATGGAAATCGCCAAAATTATAGCATTATGGAAATCTCACTTTTTTTGGTATTATTCATATCACACGTACACTCTGTCACGCTACAATAACAAGAAATGCAATGGCCTTGCTGCAAGCAAGACTTGTATCATATCGTTCTGACGATATTCATGTTATTTTGAAGCATCCTGCATATTACGATTGGTTTGAGATTTATCGAATGGTGCACTGGTAGTGAGGCAGAATCTTACTCTGTTAACAAACTCCTGCATTGGCCTGACGCAAAGTAAGAACTGTGTGGTTTTGACGATGTTCATGTTATTTTAAAGCATCCTGTCTATTACGATCGGTTTGTGATTTATAGAATGGCACATTAGTGGTGAGGCAGAATCTTACCCGACATAATGAAACCGTATGCAGCCTCGCATTTCAAGACCCTGATTATTCATCACTGACATGTGACGACGGAGAATGACACCCGATACCAAATCCGAAATGTTAAGGTAGGCTTTCACCGCTAGCGATGTCTTTTTAAACGTATTCACCCTGCTAAATCTCGTTGAATTTGACATTTGAGTTGATATCGACATTTCACTTTGTGCCAAAGAAGAAAGCTACGTGATTGCAATTAAACAACAGTAAAGGCCAGACAGAACCTTTGAGTTGGCATAAACTTACATTAGACTCGCTATCAATACGTGTACTTGACTGAAAATACATGTGAGCTGAAGAACTCATTAGGAATACTGTTACTGCAAAAGTCTATCATAAAACTTAACTCAAGATTTGACTTAATAGCATTTGATTACCGTATAAAACATTTTTTCCTTCCAAGGATCTTCTGCTTGTCGCGATATCTTTGACATCGGGCCGGTTACAATCTGTGTCAGCGCATCTAGGTACGAATGGCAGGATGCGCAACGTTTCTTCGCGGCATTTGGTGGTTCACTGATCAAGTATGGCAATGAGGGTAAGCATGCAGTTGTCCTGGCAACAGTCACGGCAAGAGATAATCGCTACCCATACTGGAATGGCCTTAGCGACACCAGGGTACGTGTAGTTCAGACCAGTTTTTGGCAAAGAGAATTAAGTTATACATTGTATCGGTATATACAAATTAACTTGAATCTCACCAAGCCTTTTCGCAGATGCCAATTTTTCAGAAGATATCGCAGTTCAGGTTAAATGATTGCTTTAGAATTATAGGGCAATGGATCCGAAGCCAATGCTGATATGAAAGTAAAATGAATAATCCCAGACAATTATTGTTATCTGCATTTTTTTACTTTCAAGAATGAGGTCATTAAAATTAAATGGTGGTAATTCTTTGTGTCTGTAAGATCTTTAAGTTTCCATGACAACGGTCATGAAAAATTGAAAATAATACGATGTCATCTTTTAATATAAAATGAGCAAATTATGTTTGATAGAAAAGACAATACTAGCATATATTGCGATTTATTACTGGATTCCCTTCACAAAGGATATTTTTTTCTTATTTCAAAATTTTAACTTTAATAATACTTGCATTATGCTGGTCAGATAGACTATAGTAGAAATTATGAGCATTTTTATTTTCCACAATTAAACTATTGATGTCTTCACTAAGCACACAGTTTCATCACCATCTTAATCTTATAAAATCTTGCGTTTTGTCTTTAATTTGTTTTGTTTCTTTCTCAAAGCAAAAGCGTTCGTTCCGATGGGTTGACGGAGACAAAAAAGGTTACGAGAAATGGGTACCAGGCCATCAAAGAGGTTCCGGCTGCGTTCACATGACAAAGAGTAGCGGGAAGTTTGAAGTCAGAAAAAGCAACGAGAAGAAATACTCTCTGCGTGAAATATAGTGGAAAATATCTCCGCGATATGCGCCCCTAACAGGAGATGAATAACTTCAGTTGGTATGAGTTATTCCACATGGGATATGAGAGTGTCTATAACAAAGACCTATGATCGACTAATCAATTTTCAATGCGAGCAAAATAATATTCCATAATTCAGATGCTATTAAAGTAATGATGTGGCACAAAACGTATTCATGACTACATCACTGATTATTTGGTGAAAAGCTGTACTTTAATGTCACTCAATATTGCTTGTTCAACTGTGAGACTCTTCTGGGAAAGTAATGTGGTTGCTGCAAAGTCCTGCCACACACGGTTCTTGATACATTAGTCCCGTTAAACACTGTAATTATACACAGTCCCTCCACTCACTCTCCTTGATACACAGTCCCTCCACTCACTCTGCTTGATACACAGTCCCTCCACTTACTGTGCTCGATACACAGTCCCTCCACTCACTGTGCTTGATACACAGTCCCTCCACTCACTGTGCTTGATACACAGTCCCTCCACTCACTGTGCGTGATACACAGTCCCTCCACTCACTGTGCTTGATACACAGTCCCTCCACACACTGTGCTTGATGCACAGTCCCTCCACTCACTGTGCTTGATCCACAGTCAATTTATCATGGCGACACTTTAAAGGTACACAGTCACCTGTAATCTAAATATATCTATATATGGTCAAAGGGGAGTTCCTTGGTATTAAAAATGTCGATGTAATGACGCAGTTTATAAACAGCGCGGCCACCCGCTTAAAATCTGTGATTGGTTAGATTTTCTCTTTCCATGGTAACTGTGGCAGTATACCTTTAATCCATGGTAGTTTGAACATGCGTGTCAAGAGTTCAGGCCAGGTCATCTAAAGATCAACTAGTGTCAGTAACTGAGATTATTAATTTATCTTTTCAAGCGTCGTATTCGCTGTATTATTTCAGTGCGCATGCGTGTTAAGTAATACAGGTCTCAGACAGGTTTAAGAATAATAGTTATCTCTTCGGGTTTCTCAAGTAAGTTACAAGAGCACGCATACACGCATGGACGGATCTTAAAAGCTAACTATGCCTTACTTACATATTGCAATGCGACAAAAAGGTCATAATTACCTTATTCCCTCGGCGAACTTGTAACAACTAACAAGTCACATGAACGAAGAGGATCGAATATGATACCACGACGCCATACACGTGACCCTTAAAATGTATATGATTATATTTTCCAATAGGTTGCTCAACTTTACAAGGTGATAGTTCTCTTTTTTCATTAAAGACATTCGTCATAGGATAAGTGAAGGTCAAAAACAAACTCATTGTAAATTCATGAACACGTGATCCTTAGTCTAGACACATGTACGGAACAAATGAAAAAGATGACTGTCGATATATACAAGCTATCCGAATATTATGGCTTGTTTGCTGAAGAAAAAATGTTGTTTTATCTTTCTCCATACCGCAACTGTTAGGTTGGTCATCCAACTAGATACATCAAGACCTAAGCAATTTTTTTCAAGAATTAATAAAAACAGACTTTTAAATGCCTTCTCAGTGAGCACGTATCATCAGCAGATGTGAAGAATATGGTCAAATACACAGGTAGCACGCAGTTGGAGAACAAATGCGTCAAATACAAATTTCATTCCATCCAATCTGGTTAATTTATGTCAGTGCAATAAGTATAGGAAATGCCACGAGTTTCAGAGGATTCATTTACAAGAGAACCTACATTTTTGGTGTGAAGCTCGAGGTGTGAAAGACGATAGGATTCTTCACGCGGTTGTATAAATTTGAAAATATATGACAATAAACATGTTAATGTTATGTAAAGGTGCGATTCTCACAAAATTATTTTTGAGTTGTCTGTACACCAGTAATTTTGATGTATAACTTATTCATAGCAGATAAGAAAGTCACTACATTCTTGTTCGTATTTAAATTACCAAACCCACACTTTTGATAAAGAATGATTTATATTCATAAAAGTGTTAGGTTTACTATTTTACATATGAAAAACAGTTTAAAGGTTTACTAATTTGCATAGGAAGAAACGGGGCGTGGTGGGTTTACGGGATTAAACGTATGCTGTCACCTGTTTAAATTTTTGCCACAGTTACCACGGAAAGAGAAAATCTAACCAATCAAAGATTTTAAGCGGGTGGCCGCTTTTTGAAAAACCGCGCCCTCACATGGGCATTTTGAATGCCAAAGAACGCCCCTTGACCATATATGGGCATATTTAGATTACAGGTGACTATATACCTTTAAATGCACGGTAAGAAAAAATGGTCATGTGGCCAAGAATGGTATGAATAAAATATTAGATCATGCAAACGGTGGAACAGCGTCGACAATGAGCACAAAACAGTTAATTTAGTCAATGCTAAGGAAATGCCAGGTCTATTTAATCTAAAAGAGAAAGGGAAATTAAATCGATTCAATTTGTTACATTGTTATGTCTGTAGCGAAGAGACACTAGCTGTTAGTTTTAATGATATTGTAATATTGTCTCTGTTTTGTTGTTTCAGGAAAGGGGTACATTTTAATTCTTCCCTCCGGTTTTAGGAGTTGAAGGAGAGAGTATATTTTTTTCAGATTGAACATGAAGGGAAAGTAAAGAAATATGTACAAGTGACGGAAATTTCATATTTGCTTCACAAGGATGTTATGGAGACACTATTGACAGATTTAGGTCGGCCATCATACTGGTTTCAGGATACGCTTAGTAAGGATATTTGAATTTGACAAAACTAAGAAAATTCTTTGTTTTGCGTTCACTCAAACTTTCACAAGATAAAGTTAAATTCACAAACACCTCTGGAGGGGGCGGGAGATTTCGGATGGGGGGTCTTGAAAAAATTTACAACATGCCAGGTGGGGGTCTGAAAAAATATGACATTACGGGGGCTTGAAAATTTATTGAATATCACATTCCTTTTCAAATGCCTTCTGGCATTTTCATTTCCTGCAATGTCCATTTTCGACTCGCCCTTCGGGCGTAAGTTTTAGGGTATATTAAACAGTTTTATTGATGATCCAAGCAGCCACCTTGAGGCGAAAGATTTAGGTTGTCATTATTTCTACCTACCCAACCCTCTATTGTGCATAACTCCTTTATAATGACTAAAAGTTTCAACTTAACCTTTCAATAACAATTATTTGGGAGATATTTTATTAAAGCAGGTAAGCGATTAAGAAAGACAAAGAAATTAACACAGTTACTATTTGCCATTATTTGACAGTTTTCTCTTACAACATACATATTCCTCTATCGAAGTGCCTCTAGAGGGCACCATTATTATGACAGCAAAAGACTATTTCATGGAAATATAAAAAGTCCCGAAGACGGAATATCTCTAAGAAACAGAACGAAAATTATTTAATATTTTTGTCTGAGATACTTATACGTCACCAGGGGTCAGAGGCCATGCGTCAGAAAAAGAGCTTGTAAAGTACGCAATTGGAGGAGTACACTTAATTGTAAATGACTCTAAATCATCGGTGATCCCCCAGGACGTGACACAATATACAGATCAAATTGAAGTGTTAATTATATTTATCCATTTGTTTGAAAAGGACCTACAATTTAATCTGCAATGACAATTTACTAATTGAATTGGCGGAGTTCAAGCGTGTTAATAACAGACAAAGAATACCTTTAACGTCGTTTGAAAGTCTTAAACCTGACGTTACACATTGATTAAACCATAGCAGGTACGCTGTAGCAAGTAGTATGCATAATTGCTTGGCGAAGATGTTGCTCCACCAAATGTGTAAGAATAAATTGAGTGTCTATGTATATCGCCTATCGCTTACTATAATTGATCATTAAAAATTCAATAATGTCATTCAACTAATGCATTTTATTTCTTTGCATTTCTGGTTTGTTGTTGACAAACCTTAAAGGGATCAAATCTACAGCACAGGTTGTGCAAGTAACCATTAATTTTGCAAAGTCAAAATATTGAATTAAAATGAAAAATGATGTTGATTAACTTAGGTTACATCCTTGACGATGAAAATGTCAACATTCTTTCTGTTTGTGTTCAGCAACCACAAAGACGTTGATATAGTAACGAAGCGAAAATGTAATATTTACATAAATGTCCTCGATGGTTTCAAAAATTTACGCAAATATAGGTAAGTGCTTTTCGGTCTGCGAGTTTTGCGTGATTCATGAAGTTTAATCATTAATTATTAAACTGTGTATTGGGTAACGCGACTGTTCCTCAGTGATCTTTTGCTCACCTGAAGAAAGTAGGTCACACCAAGTGTATGGTTGAAATTAGAATGTACCCCGGGAACAGATATTCGGACTCCCGAATTTATAGCATTAGGGGATGACTGCATTAACTTGCATGGTACCTGAAACCCGAGTCCTCGCCTGATAGACTCGGGTGACAAACAGAAGACTTTTAATCCCTCAAGGTGTGAATGTTCCATTGTTATGTTTATCTAATCCAGCTGGTGCCATTGTAGTGCCATTGTAGGAAAGGCAGGTCTGTGAAATTGATCCTCATAGGGAAGTAGGGTATTCCTAAGGAGTCTACCCGTAATGGAACTCTTTTCTGTTCTGGTCTGGTCTGGTCTGGTCTGGTCTGGTCTGGTCTGGTCTGGTCTTGAGGGATTCATTTAACACAATTGGAACTAATTTGGGATAATTGGATGGTGAAGTAATGTCGATTTAATCTACAAACGTAATTTTATCTGCTTTTCTTTTTATATTAAA
>LD348958.1:4255-20975 GCA_001465055.1 Ptychodera flava | reverse complement strand
GTTGCAATTAGTCCTAGGTTTACCCCTTTTTTGGCTTAGATTGACTGGACTATAATGAATTTGTAATTTCATATGTATAATGAACTTTCCTAATTAAAGTCATATGTCTGCAAATATTGCATCAAATTTGATGAAATTTTGCACAGATGTTGATCTTAGTGACAGTTAGCAATATCATTTAAATAATTTCTAATTTGCATTTACATGATGAATTTTAGTTTTTGGAGTGAATATCCAGAAGCACTGCATCAAACTTTATGAAATATGGTACCAGTGATAATCTGTCAGTGTTAATTATGATAGGATGCAAAAATGTTTTGCAACTGTCCTGTTGATTAATTTCTAATTGACTCATTTAATGACCTTTTGTGATTAGGATGGCGGCCTACATAAGTTTTATATTTTCACAACCATAGAACTCCATCATTCTCGGCCATTAAGCCCCATCTGTATCGCTGTATTTTTAATCACAGACCTATTTAATGAACAGGACTCTATTGTCTCCAAGGACTTGTAATTAAAGTACCCTTTAACAAGTGGGGACTGTGTCATCAACGGTGACTTGTTTTTTCCTAACATAAATATATAGCAAAATAGCTGTTGGGGTATAGCTATTGTGGTTTTCTGATAGGTCTCTTAAGCTGCCCACAGCTATGGAGCATTCCATAGACAAGCAACTAAATCCATGTATAAGCTGCTAGTGCGCACTATTCTCCACCAAGTCACATCCTTTCGGTAGTTTTCATTTTTCAAAGTAATTTCAGTCTTTGTCCATGCCTTGTCTTTCTTTTAAATTAGATTTTTACCACAAATAAGATGTTTACTAATCTATAGATAAAATGTAACTGAAAACAAATTTATGCTGTACCAGTATATTAGAAATAGCTATTCATTATGCGTCTGATGCTTTATGTTCCCAGCTTTTTATTGCACTCCCTCCACAGGCCTGCTATTACTAGGTCCACAGACAAAATCGGCGACATATATGATATCAAAAGTCGGATAGCACATGAAATTGCTACTTTTTAGCCAAAATCAATTCAATTCTGATATATCAACCGCTCACATACTGTTAAAAAATTGCTTTTGTGACGTCCCAAGAACCATGGACGTACTACAGAGTCGGCGGGAGAACGAACTCGTGTTTGAACTGTGTTAATATGCGTTCAGTTGCTGCCGACATGCACTTCCACTATGTTCACTGGCTTGAAATCCCACTGTGGCTATACCCAGATGTTACCTGAAGGATGTGTCTGAAAATTCTTAATGTACCCGCACGTCGGTTATTTAAGTTTAATTTATGTTCATTGGATTCCGTTAAGCAAACTGCAGTATGTATCATAGACCGTTACGTCGTAGCCTCATAAAGGCGTTGTGACTCCTTCCGTTTCTAGCTCCATGGTGGCAGTCATGTTTAAAACTCGCTATTAGCTCACTAGTGCTGAGCCTATACATGTATGTACATGACGTTTGAGGGAGGGACGATATTAATTGTTTTTCAGTCTTTTTAGGCCAATAACTTATAAGAATCTGGAGCCTATATGATACAATAGCATTCCCGTTCCAGGGATGTATGATATTACTGCTTTTTGGTCTATCCACGCCATGCACCAATAAAACATCATCAAGATTGGTTCAAAATATGAGCAGACCTCTAATTTTGAACTCATTACAAAAACGATCGTCAGGTTAAGTCCTTATGTGAGCTTCTGAATGCACAAATTTACATATCCCATATCAAGGTTTTTCTTACTTTGCGTACCCATATAGTCAAATAACCGTGAGAATGTTGGTTTCTATTTGCAAAATATGGTCAATATTATTGATAAATAAATGATCATATTTACCTTTCCAGTGGCATTAAGGTCCTTCATTTCCCGAGTTTTATACCCAACACCAGGGTTCTTAATATTAAGCAGAACATAGTACAATGAGGAAAATTTCCTCGATTTAGCACTGGATGGCATCAATAGGGGTTTTTCCCTTTACTAGAAAATTTAAGGGGATTCACCAGTCCATGTGCTCTACATGTATCTGTAAGGTGTGAATGGCACCATTTCATGAGGGGCTGCTGGTCCCTTTGACAAATTACTTGGGTGTGCCAACATGTCAACAGAGAGGGAATGCCCCATCCCATTGTCTAGAATAATATTGAATTATTATAGTTTACCTCCTAAAAGCATAGAGGTTCTTACCATACCAATTTTCCTGCATCAAGGTCCTTACTTTACTGAGTAAAAATATCAAATTATTTCTAGATTCTAGTTTTCTGTGTTCAAAATAGAGTCAACATGACCACATGTTATCATCTTTAATTATGATTTATCACATATAATCTCCTAGGAAAATGGCATTTATGATATGAACACAAACTGTCCCGGAAAAAACTAACTGCTGACAATACTCCTGAAAACACTAGAAATTTCAAGTGACTTTGAGCTGTAAGAAGTGAATTTTTAGCTGATTTTCCAGGGCTTTTGACTTACGGGTCAGGGGGACAGCTCTCTCCCCCAACATTTGCTTCACTGTCACACAAACTGCTACGCAGCTGCAAGTTGCCTACTTTTTATTTTGGCCCCCTACTTCAAAACTTACTGAAACCCTGATGTTTGTGTATGTATGTATATATGTATGTATGTCTCTATGTATGTATGCCTGTCTGTCTGTACCTTTGTCAGAACCACAGGTCCCACGGTCTTAGTATTTGGTGTGCAGGTGCAACCAGTGAGTTGTGAATTTGTTGATTAATGGTGAAATGACAACATAATTTTAAAATTTTCAAAAACTATAGCATTTTTCTTATCCTATATCATATATGCTTATATAAATAAAAAAAAAATGTTGGCGATGCAAAAAATTAGTTGCATTTCTCAAAAAAGTAGTTTGGTGTCAGCCCCGCCCACAAAACGCAATTTGAAATGCCTGCAAACGTCTGTACTTCCTGTTCAGTGGTCAGTGACGTCATGTGAGTCAAACACAAGTGGCATGCTTGCTATTCATTGTCTTTGAAGCTTAATTAAAAGGTCATTAAACCGATTTTGTCCACACTTGGCACAAAGATCATGCACTATGGCATACATATATACATGTCAATGTACTTCGTGACATGTTCCATTATGGTTGCCAGCAGTGTGCCCTCTAAGCCTATTTGGCGCGCCATGACTCATGAATATTCTCTGTGACTCAAGAAAATGTTCAGGTGAATAGGAAATTATACATTGTGACTCAAGAAAATTTCACAAATTTTTCAATTGACTCAAAAGTTTCCTGAAATATCTTTTGTTAGAGGGCACACTGGTTGCCAGATTGTCATTTTTTCCCAATATCGCTGCCAGATGGTCATTTTTGGATTTCTTCATGTCTTTGAGGCTTAATCATATGCAAATATTCCTTATCCAATGTTGTTGAGACTTGGTACAAAGATAAAGTACTATGGCATACATATGCATGTGTACTAATTTTGTTCTATGATCCATATGGTCAATAGACAGCCATTTGATTTCAATTTTGGTGTGCTTTTTTATGTCTTTGAAACATAAACATACCTGGTAGGTCACTGTCCTTCGATGTACTGATTTTGTTTAAACATGATATGGCTGCATTCTTGTGCACATTAATTTGTTAGCTCCGCTGTCAGTGACGCGGAGCTTACCAAATAGGTTGATTTTCCGTCGTCGTCGTCGTCATCATCCGTCGTCGTCGTCCGTCGTCCGTGAACAAATGCCTCCTCCTCTGAAACCGCAAGTCCAATTGCGTTGAAATTTTATATGCAGTTCATTTTGGGTGACCTTACTAAAGTTTGTTCAAATCGTGCTGAAATTTGCATATTTGTATTTTTGGGGCATTTTTTGGTGTTTTTGGTAAAAAAATCTTCTTCTCTGAAACCTCTTGTCCGATTGCTATGAAATTTGATATGCAGTTTACATAGGGTGACTTCAGTCAGATTTGTTGAAATCGGTGTGAAATTTGCATATTTGTATGTTTAAGGCAATTTTTGTCATTGTTTATAAAAAAATCTTTAAAAATCTTCTTCAAAACTGCCAGTAAGATAGCTTTGATATTTGGTACATATGTCCCTAGGGATGATTTTTTTCAGATTTGTTCAAACTGTGCAGAAATATGCAAATTTGCATTTTAAGACAATTTTGGCCATTTTTGGTCAAAAAATGTATTTCTCAAAAAGTACTGGTCTGATAGTTTTGAAATTTGGTATACAGGTTTCTATAGATGAACTAAGAAATATATTGAATTTCTGATGAAATCTGTAATTTTGTATTTTTGGGGCAATTTTTGCCATTTTTGGTCAAAAAATGTGTATTTCCAAAACTACTCATCTTATAGCTTTGAAATTTGGTATACAGGTTCCTAAAGATGAACTAAATGATATTTATGGAAATTATGATGAAATCTGCAATTTTGTATTTTTGGGGCAATTTTTTCCATTTTTGGTCAAAAAATGTTTCTCAAAAAGTACTAACAGCTAACAGTCTAACAGCTTTGAAATTTGGTATGCAGGTTTCTATACTAAGATGACCTAAATTTGATCTTTTGAAATTATGATGAAATCTGCAATTTTTATTTTGGGGGCAATTGTTGCCATTTTTGGTCAGAAATTTTATTCTCAAAAAACTACTCATCAGATAGCTTTGGTTGACATGTTCTTTAGGGATGATCCGATGTGATATATTCAAAGTATGATGAAATCTTCGATTGTGCATTTTTGCAGCTATTTTAGCCACTTTTTTCTGGCCACTGCATTGAGCTATCAAAGATTTCCACCTTCTTAATCAACATGTGCCAAAAATAGTTATTCTCTACATAAACACAGCGGAGCTACTGGTATATCGGCCGCTAGGTCGCTTGTTTCATTATATGATCTGAAATGGCTGATTACAACAACATACCTGATCCCATACTATTTCTAAAATTCCACCAAACCATGTGTATAGTATGTGCCATCATGACACTAGAGGCAGTGAGGGCATCGTTATGTGTGGTGTAATCAAAAGTTCCTTCAGTGGTCATTACCCGCAGAGATGGGTCAATTTTTTTGAATGTTCCTCAGATTACTTTATTATGCAAGTCACAGGCCTGATGCACCCGTTGCATCAATGTCAATCCAGACAGCTACCTAGACCATAGCTACCTAGACAACAAAGATTATAACAAAATGGACAAGCGGGGACTGTGTCATCAACGATGACTTGTTTGGAATTTTTTTTTCTTTTCATTTCACCTTTAAAGGTGCATCTGTCAAACATGCTATTGTCAAAAATATGCAAATGGCTATCAAAGGCAAGGTTCATAAAATTGCCAAAACACCAGTATTCGTAGGCCAGATTAAGTTGATATATGTTTAATTGGTACTTTTCACAAGTCCTGTAAAATGTGTAACTTTTGTTGGGATACTTGAAAGTTTGTATTTTTATGTATATTTGGGGGGCCTTTGCTTATGACGACCTTAAATGACACATAGCAACATAAAGCATGTTAATTGTGTAACATAGTCATAATTGGTAGTGATTTGTATTTAAATTTACCCAAGAAAATAATTTCAAGGTTATTTTTGATCCCCTCTTTAGGCAGCTGCAGTCCAATCTAGTCTCATTTCTCACCCTTCCTGTCCAAGTAATAATCCATGTTACAATTTACAAAATTAATGAGCAAAAGGCAGTTTCAGCATATAAATAATAATAATATTTAATTCTTAAAAAAAACGCACTCCACAAACGTCTCAGTGTGCTGAACACAAGTATTTAAAAGATACAAAAGAAGCTAAAACTAAAAAAAAATACAATTATGAGTAAATCTTTGTAAATGCTCTCTGACCGTAGGACTTATTAAAATATCCGCGAGGAGGAGTTAAACGCAATTTCTCAGAAGATCGCAGATTTCTTGACGGTACGTACAGATCAATTAAATAGGTCAGATAAAGCGTGCATCACCTCTAACAATCTTAAAAGTAGTCAATAAAATTTTGAATTGTATACGAGCTTTCACAGGTAACCAGTGTAAATTAATGAAAACAGGGGTGATGTGGTCATATTTGCGTGTACCTGTGACGAGACGGGCTGCTGCATTTTGAACTGACTGCAGACGGATCTGCTGGTCATTTGAGATGCCATAGAACAGACTGTAGTTGAGTCTAGAGGTAACGAATGCATGAATGAGTTTCTCAGTAGTGGGTTTGTCTAGTAATTTACGAATTTTACTGATTCTTGATAAAGAGTTATATGCGTTCCTACAAAGTTGACTGATATGTTCACACATAAAGCCATCCCTGTTGAGAATAACACAAAGATTCCGAACGGAAGGAGAGGGAGTGATGTTAAGTTCACCAATCCTGAGGTTATTCAGTTCTGCCATATCGTGTTTCAAGCGTGATGAAAAATGAATAACTTAGGTCTTATTATCGTTCAGCACCAGCATGTTACTTCTCATCCATCCGGGAATATCATCAACACACATTTCAACACCGGCGCTAACATCTTCAGGTTTATTGCAGATAAGGTACATCTGTGTGTCATCAGCGTACATCATGTATCAAGATTATTGCCTACTATAATATAGATTTCAATGCTTGTATCGTGACAAAGTGTGTACACACACTTGTGAGTATCACCCACTACTGCACTTGACTTGAAAGTGCATTAACAAACACATTTCAACACTTTCACTGTTACATTGACAAAGTGTATTTTTGGAGGGGACTGTGTCATTTAAAATGACTTGTTTTATATGATATGTTGAAATTATGATGAAATTTGCAGGTTTTTTTTTTGGGGGGGGGGGCAATTTTTGCCATATTTGGAAAAAAAATTGATCCTAAAAAAACACTCTCCTCTTTGGCTGGCATGTTTTTAGGGATATCTTAATGTGATAAGTTCAAATTATGATGAAAGCTTCAGCTGTGTATCTTTGTAGCTATTTTTGCCATTTTTGTTAGGCCACTAAAATGAGCTATAAAACATTTCCAACTATTTCATCAACACATGTGTCAAAAAATCGTTCTGTACATAATACAGCGGCACTAACCAGGTGAATACCTCCCTTGGCTGAGCCAGGATTCCACAATGTTGTTTAATGGACTGCAATTGCAGAGCGAGGGCCTTTGTTTTGGAGATTGTTCCCCTATTTTTGGGCAACACATTTTTGTATATGGGCTCATGAAATTTATTGCATGTCTGTGGGGAGGGTCATCAATATTCTTACAACTACCAGAGGGCAAAGAAGATGTGGCCTATATTACGCAGGTCTTCTTAGCGAGAATATAAGCCAACAAAACAGATGGCCAGATTCAAACTAAGCATATTATAATGTGAAATGTTATCTCTGTTTGTTAAATTACTTGAAGGTTTGCATAAAGTGGTGTTTTGTACAGTTAGAATGTATTTTGAAAGTTAAAGTGGCACTCCCACTTGGTAACATTTTTAAAGCACAAACGGTCGATATTTGACGTGGCGACTGCGCGCGGATCACGAGATATCGATAAAAACATGTCCTCAAAAAAGTAAAAGTTTGAATTCCGGTGGCCCACCTAAATTCAGCTTCCGAACATCGAACTTTCGGCACTGGGGCCATTGTCAACTTAGCTATGGAGTACGAGTCTACGCTGACGCTGCTGTATGCTACAGTACCACTCGCGTCAGTGATCGGTCATGCCCCCTGGGGGAAAGCCGAGTCTTACTGACTCTGAGAAAAAACGGAAAACAAAGTTTGATTCCACCAGAATTCACATAGGTGACTAGCATAGTTATGTGCGTGCATAGTTACGTGATACATAGCGGCCGCCGAGTGGTATGCATAGACGCATACCACGCGCGCGGCATACTGTGTGGCAGACGACAAAATGTAGTCATCGGAGGGGGCTAATATTTGACACGTAAAAATATAGTACAACTGATTCAGAATAATGAAAACAACAAAAACTAAGGAGAAGTTTTACAAAACTTACCTGAGGCAATGGCATAATGATGTATATACAGTCTTTCCAGTTGGAAGTAAATTAATTGCGTCGTTTGAACTTATTGTAGACTCCCTAGAATATTGTCAATCAGCACAACAACAAACCTTCGGGGGATTTCGGGTCAAAATCAGAAAATATCGTAAAACTTTGGGATGTGAAAAATGCGCTCGGGAAATGACATGTTTTTGTCGATATCTCGAGATCCGCGCTCAGTCACCACGTCAAATATCGACCATTGGCATGAAAAAAATGTGTTTTAAAAATGTTACCAAGTGGGAGTGCCTCTTTAAAATGCAATGAGACATTATGTTATGTCACTTTTTATATTGTTATTTCAGACTATGACACACATTGGAGGTTACTTATTTTGCTCGTGACAATTTGGGAAGAGCACTTGTTTTCTTGCAAACATTTTTGAAGGTTTACTATTTTGTGCAGCACAATTGTGAAAAACACGGCCTCAGTCATTTCTGTCCAGTCCCTACATATATAATTAGTAAACACACATATCGCAGGTCACCACTTCAAGCATTTAATAGATGCTGTTTACGCCCTTATTGTTATATATATATGTAGATGAATCCATAAATTAAATTGCACTGAAAATGCATATTTCTAGCTTAAACTGCAGAAAGTTAATCATGGCCCATGAAATTTAACACACCATCACACAGCACTTGAGCATGCTGTACCGTACATAGGCATGTGATGCATGGACCTTGGTTAATGCTTACCACTCTTATTATGTTATGAAAGCAGACAATAGGTTAATGCACAATTGGAATTTTAATAGCTATAGAAAATGCTATCATCTATCATTACCAGTCGAATAGTTGAAATAAATCATTATCCTCGTAGTGAAAAATGCAAGGCAGAAAAAACAGAGGGTTGATATAACATTTAAACTATTTAACGTTGCATTGCATCCAAAGAACTTGGATGCTATGATGCTTAAGTTTGCTTTTTGTCAAAACTTTGAGGGTCACAGCTTAGGTCAAGGCTATAGTGAATGCTGTACCATATCCGGTAGTTATGCTGGAGAATGCTAGAACTCAGATGAATTTTTTGGTTACTTTTTGTCATTTTAAGTCACTGTACTTTTGATGAATGAGTGCAAGAAGGTTTAATGATGGATGCAAATGAATCCAAAAATCATGTGGAACCATCTGCCTGTGCACACATTCAGTTGCTCATCAATGGAATCGATCGTAGAGCTGGCAGTGTGTAAAATCATGGAAGTCAAAATTAGCTTGCAACAGACACAAAACCGATCAGACAGCCACCACCACAGCTATGACCCACAGCTGATAGAAGGTGCTGATTTACAAAATTGATTTTGGTGTTTGTAGTAACTAGATAATGGTCTGTCTTCGTTGCTGATTGATAACTGATAAATGTCTTCATGCATATATGTATATGGAATCAGTTTAAGGAATGCATACCCCTTTGAATGCTGTAATTTTTCCCACCAAAATTTAAATGCAACATTTTGCCAATATTTATGAACTTTTGGGAAATTTTTTTGATAATTTTGGACCAAATGAACATCACATTTCACTGGCTAGAGTTTTATATCAAAATTTTAGCAAATACTTAAAAATAATTGACTAGATGTTTATTTTTAAAGGTGACCAAAATAGACTTTGGCGCTCAGAGGGTGAAAGTAGATGGTAGTGATTTGATTGTTATAATCTATTGCATGAGTATCAATGGGTTAAACATATACAGAAGGGATACAGGCACCGTTTTGTGCTGTTTTCATGATTTTTGTTTTGATATGAAATATAGTAGTTTTGGTTTTGACTTCTGAAACATACTGGAATACTTGTCATCTGTACACATCCTCAACTCTGTTTCCATTCAGAAAAGATTAAACATTCAGTGAAAAATTTATGGTCTGTACCGAAAAATCAAGTTCCGTATGCACTATCATCTCTCATCATGTATGGCTATAAACATACACTGTTACACAAAGTTTGGACCTCATACCCGCCTTTGCAGTGCCTTTCATGTGTATAAGAATAGCAACTTTCCCCTACGTTGTGACAGTGTTCAATTGCCACAGGCAAGCAAGTTGGTATCTGAATCAGAAAAATCCAATTTGTCCAAACTGAGGTAACAAAATAATCAGCCTGCATTCTGCAAAGGGGTATATTTTGACAATTTGTCATTATTTGGCACACTCAGTAACTTTACACGTGTGTTCCATATTTTCTAGGTGTAACAAAAAGGTAAAAATAGAGATTTGTTCATGTAATCCAATATTACTATTTATATGTCTATCTATACATCTTTTTTCAACGTCATTACTGTTACAAGCAAGACATAATTTACAAAAGACATTTTGATAGCTGTTATGTTCTCATGCTCCCCACCAAAACATATATTCTGAAATAATTCAATCACAACAAAGTCAAATCTCCATTGATGATGACCTCGCTTGATTTTATGCCTAAATCCCAGCTCTTTTCAAAAGTTCTACAGAAATACAATCATTTGTTCAACTTTTACCATTAATTAATTAATTAATTAATTAATTAATTAATTAATTATTTAAGTTTTAATCTGTCATGGTACGCTATCACCTACATTTATCCTTTTGCAAGAGCTCAGTATGTAACTTAAAAATTTTGTATTCAGTCAGCCACTCAATTAATCAGACAACTCAAATTTCTGTAAAAATTACTAAATAACTAACTAAACAAATAAGTAAACAATAAATATTAAATATCTTTAATCATATATAGGATTCATGCTATGATTACTTAGAGACACATTCAGCAGCTAAAATTTCCAGAATTGTTGATTATGCAGAGTATGATTCAGTTTAAAATGTTGAAAAGTGGTATTGATATCTTTCCAAATTTTTATGTTAATTCAAGTCTTTGTTTTCCATAACATTTCTCAGGTGATGGTGGGGGCCTTGGACCAGTTAAAGTCTTACAAGACATCATTGAACCAGAAGATGCTGAAGAGATATTGATTTTACCTAATATAGTAAGTTCAATAAGTTCAGTGTGGTTGCTCTTTAGTCAACAACACATACCAGTACATTACAAGAGTTTATTTGCAGGTTCATCCTGAATGTATCATTTGTTGTTGTTCTGTTACAAACTATTTTGTGTTTGGAGCTTCTTCTTACAAAGCACATGCAGGAACAATTTTTTTATATTTGCCTTTTGCGTGACGGATCTGAATTTGGAAATTTTAAAAAAATTGATACGCTGGTCCCGAAATCATTTTGTGTTGTAGCAGTGTGAAAATTGTTTAAATATTGGAATTAAATATTTAGTGTTGAAGATATTCTGTAATTGTATAGATTTACATTGCTACAACATATAATGAAACCTATGTATTTTCATCGTATCAAAAACTTAAAAACTCTCTACGAATCCATGTACGAGCAAACTACATATCCATGAACCCATTTATGTGTGAGTGAATAATTGTGTTTGCTCTTTCAAACTGTCACAGTTTTACCCTCCTTTTTGATAAAACATCCCCCTCTAGAATCACTCTTATGATATCTATCAAAATTTGCTTGTGAGTACCCTGAGAAAGGTTGTCATTTAGAATTGAAAAGATGATGATGATAAATCTAAAACAAACATCTCAATATACTGTTTAATTAAATATAAGACAGTTCTGCTTGTAGTATAGCCTTCAAATGTGTAGAGTGTATATTTCTCAGTAGAGTGTATATTGCTTCATCTCAATATGGCAATTTTGCATAACATTTTTCCACCAAATCTTATTATGATCTAAATGTCTGCATAACCACTCAACTGACTTTTTCTAACTATAGTTTCTTTATAAGCTAATAAGGATATCCTCCCTGAGATGTCTTGAAATGATAATATTGTCATATAATGATTTTAGGATTAGTTTTTCCAGATCTGTTTGAAAACTACCTTTCTCTTAGACAACTCTGCACATGGTTTCTTCAGTGAGATGAGGCTTCTAAGAAAAGAAAAAACATCACCTCTTCCAATTGATGATTACATTTAGTATTTTAAATATCAATTTCTTAGGGAGTAATGTCTCATTTTAGCTCTCCATTGGTAAATGTATAAATACCAAAGAGAGCTTATGGTGTAAGGTAAATCAGTTTCATTTACATCTCATTTGCTTGCTTGTATGTGTGTGTATGTATGCTCATCCAGATCAAAAACTCCCAAAGTGCAGCACCTATTGTCTTAGTATTTTGTGTACATATGGTGGAATCTGTGTTTTATCACAGATGTGTTTTGTGATTACACCTAGCTATCTGCCTTCCGTACATCTTCACTGTCGTCCCCTTAGCCAATCGGCTCTTCTACCCATGACTGTTATCAATCCTCCTTCCCAGCTAATCAGCCACGTTTGCACACGACACTACATATCAAGCCTTTGTGTCATTGCTTCCATTCATTCATTCATTCATTCAGCCGCTGGGTTCATGCCATCCAGCTCAGCCTATTACTCTACGTCCGGAATCGTTTACGATCCCTTCCTTCGAACAACCATGCCAGCCAAAGGACGTCCAAAGACAGCCAAGAAATCTCAGTGTCCGAATGCTCAGCCTGCTTCGAGACCCCGCGCTCAGCCCTACACAAGGCCCGCATTGATCCATGTCCCGCTCCGCTGCAACTGCACGTTGGATATTCTAGCTGCGAATACGGAGCACGTCTGCGGTACTATCGTAGTATTACTCACAATCCTTCTGATCGGCCTCAGGTCCTGGCATTCAAACCGAGTTCGGAACCAGGTCTCCTTCTGAAGTTCCATTGTCTGCAATGGTTCCTTTTGCCAGCATTTCGGCGGGCAGCGTCCCAAGCCAACATTACCAACAAGATAGTTATGTAACAACTGCCATGTTTACGCAGCTGCAGACTTGGTCAACACGCTATTCAATATCCTGCATCAGCAACTTTGACCAGCGGCCACTAAGTCACCTATGAACTGTCTGACGTCACTTCCAGAAGTTCCCTTCCAGAACGTAAACAACACAATCCAAGATGGCGGCGCCCTACCTTCTATCAACGTCGATGTCATCCCCTCCTCATCGTCATCCATATCCAAAGACGTGGGACTTCGGCACATCTTCGAGTTCAACCATAAGGCATCGGACTCTTAAATTTACTCTGCCTAATTTCTGACAATTTCTAGCTCGTCTGTCACGTTGGACAAGTTGCAGGCTGACTACGAGTAACCATGGAGCTAACTCCATGGAGTAACTGACTTTGCTTGGCCATATACCGCCCATGGCGATCATTTTCCTGGCCTATGTTGAGCCCGGCTTTTCTTTCACGTCCGACCGCTCAATCCGACCCATCGTACCCATCCAGCGCCAGCTCCGCATCCGCAAGAATTTTATAAGCATCATTTACATGACTGCGAATCAACAGGACACAACAGCCAGACGCCGTCAAAAAGCGAAGGTAACGACGGTCATAGTGACCACATTGACTCCACTGCACGGTCGACCTGCCTGTTTTGGTGGCGGGCCCAGAAACCTCATCAAACCTGATGTCATCAGTTCCTATCATGTACATCGTATCACGCTACACCAATGTTCAGCAAAATCGACAAGAGGATCAGTTGACTGACCGACGACTGTATCAGTTTCCGATTCAGAATAGTAATTAGTCGTGCGTAGCCCGTCAATGGGTGGAGATGTGAATTTGTTCAAATGATCATGTCAGTGTCAAAATATACAAATAAGGAAAAAGGAAAATATTCTGCAAATTATATATTGCTAAAACTGTATAACTGTAAGTCATGCTTGTATTTTTTGGATAATTTTTTTCAGTTTTTAGCAATCTGCTTATCAGATTGTTTGGAAATTTGGTAAGTATATTCCACACGCTGACCTCAATCAGGGTTAATTTTGGTGATATTTTCTTTTTTGAATATATTTAGAGCAATGTGCCCTGGTTTTGATCTAAAAATATTCTCTGAAACCGCTAGTCTTATTGCTTTAAAACTTGTATGCATGCTCCTCAGGGTGACCTTAATCAGGTTTTCTTTAAATTCTGGTGAGATTTGCATATTTATATTTTTGAGGCAATTTTGACCTGTTTCGGTTAAAAAACATTCTTCTCTAAAGTCACTTGTCTGGTTGCTTTTGAGCTTGGTATACATGTTCCTCTTGTTGATCTCAGCCAGGTTTGTTGCAATAATGATGAATTTTTGGTATTTGTATTTTCTGGACAATTTGTTTTGGTCTGATTTCTTCTCTGGCTGACAACTCTTGTCAGGTTGCTTTGGAATTCTATATGAAAGTCCTTAGGGATGAGCCTCATGAGTTATTTGCTCATATAATGAAAGAGTATGCAATTTTGTGTTTTGGAAACAAAAGTAGCAGTTTTTGATCAACAAATACCAAATAGCTTATTCCACGAAAGGCCTGATTGCAAACATTGAAAACCATGCATTGCACAAGAATGGATGGGATGTTTTTCAAATGAAGTTATTGTTACCAAATATATGGAAATTAAACACGGAACAATGATTTAAAAGTCATAGATACTTAAGATAGTTGTTTTTAAAATGTTATAATCATCAACAATTTTCTATTTTTGTGGCGTTTTGCTTCTTTTCTCAATTTTCTACCAACATTAAAAACAAACAAACATTTATTTAAAGAAAGAGTCTGCAGTATTAATTTGAGATTTAGTTTGCGAATCCTTACAAATTTCACATACACATTTGCCATGTCTGAATTGGATGAAATATTGTAGTATCGTTTGTTTTTAAGTCCCCGCAAGTGGGGACTTTATGGGTTAGGTCATGTCCGTCCCGGCGTCCTTCCGTCCGTGCACCTGTCATCATCGATTTCTGTGGCATCTGTGAAGCGATCATTTTGTAACTGGGCATAAATGTAGTACCATATGGTCTCTTGATGCACAGTCCTTATTATCTCAAAATAATTCAATTTAGTCACCAAAATTACTCTTGATGTCTTTTATTCAGACTTTTTTTCTCTGAATCCGAATCTGAAGCCAATGTTTGGATCATGTAAATACACTGATGACGTAAATCACGGGACTGTACAATTATTTATGGGGGAGACGCTAGCAAATGTTGTAGTCGATTCCAAAAGGTATTTCGCAGGACTGGTGACGGTTTCATTTGGTCAGTTTTAGGAGTTTTAGGCGTCAAGCGTTGTCTGTCGTGATGAACGAAAGCCACAGAAAGCTTTAGTAATTTGCAAAAAATGTCATCTCGTCAGTTTTAAATGTCATCGTTGACAAGCACTACGGTTGTTTATGCGGGCTCCCGTAAAATAATGGTATGGTCAGACGATTTTAATCGCTGGTGATCACATGCCTCACAGCTGATCAGCTTTATGTCGCCCTACTATTGATTGTGCCCAACGCACATAGATGCTCAAATGATTCTGTTTGTCTTGAGCGTAAAGGACATTTTACCCTACGTATTCGTGACAGATGAAAAGGTATATGTAGGTGTATTTTCATGTGCAACTTTGCTAACAGAGTGATTTTGGACGCGTTAACGTGTGATGGGTGAGTGCATGGAGGTGCAACTTTGCTAATAATAACAGAGTGATTTTAGATGCGTGTGATGGGTGAGTGCATGGAGGTAGCTACCTCTAGAGTGTAACTACATGTTCCGAAAACCATTTCGTTTAGTGTTATGTCGTCTTCAAATTTCCTGATCTAATTCATTTGTTAACGTGCAAAAAAAAGAAACGAGCAAACAAAACAATCAATTTGACGTTTAAAGCCCCAGTATTTGTAACTTTTAACCTTTTTTTATGTTCGAAATTACATATTATTGTCTTACATCCATCGTGAAATGTTGTTCAGTAAAGAAATAAGCCAAATTTGTGCTCCTGTAGTGACATACAAACGCTAAATATTGCCCGATCGAGTTGGATTGCCGCGCGGGTTTGTTGACAATTTGTAGGCTGTGCACGTGATCGAGAACGCCGATACTGATGACATCATCGAGCCTGCAACATTCCTGGGGCCGTGCCACGCCACGCCACACTGCCCGGGTAACGCCCATGGTCGCCGGCTGAATGACCTGCGAATGGTTTTATTTTGTTCTTCTCCGTTCAAATACGTACTGCTACTGTGTTTCAGAGGATACAGAACTTTGGCAGAGGAGGCTAACATTCTATTCTGGTACCGTGTGCGTTATATACGGATTATTCAAACTGCAGTCGGCAGTGCACCGATGCGCACCCTGCAGTAGTTGCTAGTTGGTCACGTAGAACTCCGGGTACCGGTGTAAAATCAAGACGACACTATATACACTTGACTCACTTCTGTAGGCAAATAGCTATCAAAATTGAGTAACTTGAAGTAATAAATCTCAGCTGATTGTCGCTTAAACGGCAAGGATATTGCGAAATCGAAGCAACATAGTTTGGCAATGTACGGTAGGCTGTCGAATGCAGTGAACGCGATGGCCTTTGGCAGCAAGTAAGGGAACCGCCAGTATTTACGACCTGGGGGTCATTCAAAAATTGAAAGTTATATGGGAGTGCTCGAAATGTTTTTTCTTTGTCTTACTCTGTCCTCAATGACATAATGATTAGTTGATTATATATATTTTACTCTGATACATATTAAATAAAAAGAAAATAAATACTCTAACTGTACAAATAAATATCAACTAGATGAAGCAAGGCAAAAACCTACAAGTAGGTGCTACTACTAGCAATACTTATTATGAAAGAGAAGATAGTGACGATGAGAATGATATCGTTGTTCATGTACGCAATGGCACCAGCGACATTAAAGA
>LD348957.1:503097-515129 GCA_001465055.1 Ptychodera flava | reverse complement strand
AGAAACTGACCAGTCCCTAATCTCTACTAGTAAATCTCTAAATCAACCATAATTTTCCATATCGTTTAAAATGGGAATAGGGAAGAATGGTGTGCTGAAAAGCATGTTTTCAGAATTTTTAAAAGTAGTCTATGAATATGTCTAAAAATGAAAGACATTGTTGACTTTACCAAGGAATCTCCGATGGTGCAAATCATAAAGAGTCTTCAAGTTGAGATATTTCCAGTACTGTGGAACATCACTATATTAGGAAATGACCAGGACTGGTGTCTTGCATGTGAGTGCATCATTCAGGAATTCTCAAAACAGATCCGGACACTTCTTGATTATTCAATATATACAAATCATGAATAATGTTACCTCTACCTATCTACAATCTCCTATCATTTTTGTCTTTATTTTTAATTGATAGTTACAAATCTTCCATTAAACAGCCTGTGTAGTTCTTTTGAAAATCACTCCGCAGGTTGCTACAGATGTTCGTATTCAGTTAGATGAGTTGATTTCGGACAGCGTAGCTTTTCCGTTATCAACCAAATATAAGGCTGCAGAAATACTCTTTCTGGTTGTTTGAAGATTGAACTTTGGTTGTCAGCTACCAAGCATTCTACAAAATTTGCCGTTTAGGGACAAAGTAGCTTTTCTGTACCTTTTTTCTCAAGTACAGTTAGCTTTTTCAGGTTGAAAAAAGTATGTAGAGTTGTTTTACTTGATTTCAACAAAGTTTTATATAGTGTGTATTTATTCTTCAAATATTTATTCTCAAAATATTGTGAAATTTTTTTTGTACAGCAAAGATTTGCTATCATGTAAAATACTACTTCATGGTTATTAGTAAGGATTTATGCATGTTAATTGTTCTTTCATTGCTTCAGCAGTTTTCATCAGAGTTTACGACGCACAATATTAGAGGTAAAAGCGGAGTTAAAAGGACCGCGTGGGGGCACAATAGGGGGATTACTGATGACGCAGCTACTTGCATACCCTGGGCGGGAGTTTTTGAATTCTCATAGCATCGCTTTGACCATACGATAAATTTGAATAATCATGTTGGGCAATTTCGGGACATATGCAAAGAGGGGTCAAATGGTCGTACAGGGAATACATTTTGAAACACATGCGCTCTCCGACAAAAAACGGAACATTTTTAAAGTTTATTTTCGACTCAAGAGTAGTCGCTATATATTCACAGACATCAAATGCAAGATTCAGTGACAATGAACGCCTGAAACAAGGCAAAATTATGGGATTCTGGGATCAAAGACGATCAGTAGCGTGGCTTTTTTACATTTGCATAGACTTACGATAATCCTGCTTTTATAGGGGAAGTTCCTGTTTAATAAGAGGTGTTTGTATGATGCAGAATAATAGTATGCTGTTTAGTTTTAACCTGTCAGGGTGTTGAAAGTTTTAACTGGTCATAACTTTTTCTATTTCCATCATTGTTTAAAAACTATGTCAATGTCAACGTGTTTTACAGAAGACTGGAGTTAATGCAATTGCATGTGCAATGAATATCAGAAATTAAAATTATTTACTGAGATTTGAGTTGCAGCTGAAAAGTTTTATTTTCTTCATTAAATATTTTATCAAATGACATACAACATAATGTCATCGGTGATACCATTGCTTTCTTTTGCAATAAAAATCGGTTCAAAAATGTTAACTTTAAAGTTCATATACATATTAAACTGAATGGCAAATATTGGAAAATTCATTATCTGACGCTTAGCAGTAATGCATTTGTAAACAACTTGCAAATTACCAGTATACAAGTATACATTCATGCATACTCAGGTTTCTTCTTGCATATTTCCACTAGTCTATTCTTACCATATATCCTACGCTGCATATTAATCAATGAAAGCTCGGCCCTATATCAACCCCGTAGGCGGTAGCTCCAGAGATCACTGAAGACACAATCTGCTATCTTAGGGTACGCGGCAACAAATTATCTTTCTTACAGCCTTCCTTGAAGCAAATTTTTCCCTGCCCAGTAGGCAGACAATATTATCCTTAAAAATTGCCAGCAACCACTTTTTTCAAAAATCATCTAGCCCCTCTCCACGAAAGCAAATGTACCACTCCCTACAATAGCCGGTTCCATTTTACCAACTTCTTTCTCAACACCACAAATACACTCACATCCACTTCCGCATGGCAACTGAGAGATACATGGTGAAGACATTCTTGAAAACAGTATTATTCGAATGATATACATTTACCGTTATAAAATTATAGTGAACTGTTCTGCTTTCACTCACCGTCTTGCTCTTCTTTATAATGAATTCCAAGGAAGAATACCCCGCTTTCTAGCCTCTGTACACTTTTACGGAGCTTCCCTGAAATATTAAGGAGTGGGTTTGGGGTGTAGGGGGAGAGGCATGTTTTAGACAACTGTTGATCACGGGTTTTAGAGTGTGAAATACGCACGGAGCTACTTCCAATGTATTAATTTAATATCCTAGTGTATCGTTTGATGTAAATTGTGTCGCTCTTGCTCTCTCAACAAACTATCCTCAATTTATGATGTTATATATATGTAATATAAGCTTATGTGTGTGTATGTGTATGTGTCACCCAATAATATGTGTGATACGTATTTATAAGAGAGAGGGGTTGGGAGGGAGAACATTTTATAATACCTTAAAAGTGATGTACTTCTCCTCTCAAATGATCAAAGTTACATTTTCCATTCGTTATCTGGAATTGAATCTTTCTTTCCTTTTTCCAGTGCTTCCATTGCTTTACATTTTATTGATGATGCCCGTTCACTTACCGTGGCAAACCATCTCAGGATCGGTCACGTGGCTATCAATACTCCACTCTGCGTCCGTCGTCGTCGTCCTCAGTGGCAGCGTCGCCTATCATTTGTGTATGAATCATTGCCGCGGACGGACGGTTTACAAGAAATTACTCCGAATCGATGTTTGCGGCATATGGACGGTGAACACTTTTGGTGAGTTTGCGAATACAGGACTTGATACTTGGTTTGCTATGTTTTCTGTGGCAAACGTGAATCATGACAAAACTCGTGCTGACCGGCAGGTAACAACTGACCGTGCAAAACCACGCTTTTCGTTTGAACACAACGTTTGCATGTCAACTACAATCAAGTACTCAAAAAAGTTCATTCCATGAGTTTCACGCACTGGAAGCGTTCGGATAGATCTATTTTCTTTGATTTTTCTCGATGAATACAACTTACATTTTTGCAGTAGGCAGGTCCAATGTTCTACAGTTAAAATTTGTTTGCTTTTCAAGTGTATCCTTCAATTTCAATATCACTTAAGTGATTTGTTTCTTTGTCTGTTTTGTGTAATTTTTATTGGTTTTTTGTTTTGTTTTTGTGTTTATATTGCAGGCTGTCTTGCAAATGTGAGTGCAACATTTGGTGATAGGTCGATAGGTGGCTGGCTCGTTCCAGCAGGACTTTATGTGCTATTCTCTATCGTGTCGTTACGAATGGTACTGTCGAGTCAAACACAGCTTGATCGCGCCATTGCCTTCCTCGTACCATCACTAGCAAGGTATATCGCAATCTACCTCCGTGCCACGGGCTATCTAGGAGGCAGCCCAACGGCTCTTCAATATATCATTTGTACTGAAGTTCTTTCACTCATCGGAGCCACTATAAATGTCTGTCGTATCCCGGAACGTTGGTCTCCAGGTCTATTTGACTACGTATTCAACAGTCATCAAATTTTCCACTTCCTTTCGCTTATTGGGCTATTCACTCTGCATACGGGCGCACTAGATGACATGACATGGCTTGATCAGCGACTTAAATAAGACGTCATATTCCACCCGAGAGGTCCTACATTCACAAATCATTTAAGCGGTGAGCTTCTCATAACCACTCAAAAATACACGTAATGCGAATATCAGTCAGCATCGTATGGGTCGTGTTCACGTGGAAACCATGGTCTTCGACTGCTCACAGGATGCAATATACATGCCAGCTACCGCCTTATGAACAGAAGGATTAGCTCAGCTGTGTCTTGAATAATAAAATCAACTTTGGGGAAACTCATCGGTGTATCAGATCCTTTACTACATAAGGTGAAACACCCCACGGACTTTTATATTTACTTGGAATAAATTGCACACGTACATCTATTCTCTGTAAAGAATTTGTCACACTGCATTGCAATGATTTATTACAGTATGCAGAAATTTCAGAAGATGTATTTCTTTTTTTCCCCGAAAATATCGATAAGTTAAGAAGTGAAAGCATTTCCCTATGTTTTCTATTCCGTCTTTGCTGTTATTTGTCATGGCTTTTGTTCTTTGTAGTTGCCTTATCTTTTATATTTTTTGAAAAAGGTTAAAAAATTTAATGTAGTCGTCCCATGAATTAAATGTAGGGAGCTCAATAAGACTTAAGCATTGCCTCTTTCTGTCCTCATAGATTTCTACAGTCTATCTTTACAAGTAATTGATATGATATGACAAGTGTGTTGATGACTGATATCTAGCTCTTTATGTAAGAAAGAGCATTTAAATAATGACGAACGGGGGCTGATTTCGACCGACAAATATTATTTAATATTTTCAAAAGTCTGTATTGTCTCGTACAATAGTTTTAAAATGACTTCGAAGCAAATGTTGCTGAGAAATAAGCCATGATTGCTATCAAGATTGCATAAATCACTAGTGCAAAACATTCTAATCCCAGGCTTTTTTACAACTCAGTGGACAGAACTCAGTTTTGAATCGAAACTGTTGCAACACCCGTAGCTATTGTGGAGTATATTCGTCCCTGTCACCTACGCGGCATTACAAGTAAGTTATCACCGGTGTCCCCACCAAGTTATAGCGTTTCCCGAATCTGTTTTGCATGCTGTCTATGTATCATGTTGACGAGTAAATTCCTACAGAGTTTTACTCTTATTGTTACGTCTTTTCTTCACTTTTCTTTACGGTCTATGAGGTTCACCACCATCCACTGAAGTGTATCTTCCATGCGCCACTACATATCACCATGGAGTTGATCGTGCTGCTGGTTTAGCAGTACTTCTGCTGGTTGGGCCATCTCTTGTTTTTGTCGCTGATTGATTCTGCCAGATCTTCGGATTATTTAGCCGTGCTGCATCAGTATACTCGAAATTCTCTGCCAATTTCTTAGGTCCCCTTTACTTTACGGTCTATGGATTGAGGTACCGGTCTGGGATCGTGATGCTTTCAGTGACTGACGCTGACTCACCAAGTTGTCTCAGTTGTCTCTTGTAAGCACGGTCGCTTTTGAACCGATACACGACGGCCGCGCTGTGTGGTATGCCTACGAAAAGTAGGCCCACTTTTCTAATGCCAGAGCCTGAATGTATACCACGCAGCGGCTGCCGTGTATCGGTTCACAAGCGACTGTGGTTGTAAGCACCACTTTAGATCTTTGTTACTAAACAGCAACGGTGAAGACTCAACTTGAAAATGTCCAACTCTACTTTTGTCTTGAAAGTATACAACTTATTTTTCAAATCTACATATAATAATGAATGATTGACTTAGGATACAGCTTTAATTAAATAAAGATACGTCGGGAAATATTAAAGGAAGGAAATATTTTCAAATCAGAGTGGCATGATCTATCAACTGGAAGCTTGAGTCAACGTCAACCTCCGGTCATTTCTATAAGAACTTATTAGCATCTGTGAAAACAATACATCACTCAAAGCAAGACAGACGGTTACTTCAAGACGCGGAGTGCAAACAGGCTCATTGAATGACAGGAAGCTACGTTTGATGGCAATCGTTACTATCAGTCAATTTGATTACCATAGATCAACTTTAAACATCTGAAATCATGGGGATGGGGATGAGGAAAGTGTTACATTATTACTTTAGGGTGATAAAGCTTCTGGATCTGTTATTTTCGTGCATCTCGCTGTCTTTCCACTTTCAAAACACTTTCCAAACCTGAACTTTTAATTGTCTGACTTATACGAAAAAAGTATTGATAATAATATATCAAATAATTCTTGTCCACCTCTTACTTTACTTTCATAATTTTCATAAGAAAACCACCGTATCGTATTTTTATAAGATTTTCACGGTCCACTCAGGCCAGATTTTTTCATGACAAAATGAATTTTACTGTAAGGCACAAGAGTGTCCACATATGTGGTTTAGGGAACAAATCAGTAACCCTTTTTTCTACTGGTGATGGTACTTCAGGAAATGTCTTGTTGCCTTCATTCCTTGCTGTTGAAAAATGATGAGATGAATATAAATAAACCATTATCATCCAACTACTTTGCAAAGAAATTGTCTGCATATCTGTCTGTGTGTCGGTCTATTCTGTCTGCCGGTATTTCGGTTTGAAGGTCGGCTCTCTCTATTCCCCATCGCTACCCACAGCCTGAATACACCGGTTGAACTCTGACCCAAATGTCGCGACGTGTTTACCTGTCTTCCTCTGTGTCTCTCAAGAGATGGCAATAGGTCAATCATTTGACCTTGTCACATCCGGATCGTGCGGATTAGCTTCGTCTTATAGTTGTTTGACAATCTGTATGCTTTAAAGTACTTCTGGTCCCGAAAATGAACGAATTTCACTGGCAAACTTTCAATCATTCTCTTTCGAAATCGAGAATCAAAATCGGGATCACCAATTCCTCAAGCAAATCCTAATTCTTGAGAAACAATCACCCAACAGTTACCGATATTTGAAATTCAAAATGGCGACCATCCCTGTGTTATCTGTTTTAGGGAAAATGCTATTGCGATTTTCACAAAACTAAGCCGAACTGAGCCGATGAAACCTTTATTTACTCTATAAGCTTCAAAATGAACTCCACATATGCTAGGCGAAAAGAACGCTGATAAAAGTTTGATAGTCCGAATAACTTTTCCAGGGGCGCGTTCTACCTTAATTATCACCACAGGAAGTGTCCTGTACACTTCTTGGCAGTGGGCACTGTCAGCATAATGCCAACTCACCTCTATTCCAAATACTTTATCTTTCGTCTCCAAGTCGAAATCCAGCGTACCAATGTATTCGACATTCACAGGAATTGTACGCTGCAAGTCCTTGTCCTAAAGAAAAGAGGTAGTGGTAAGGGTCAAAAACAAAACAGATGTCAGACAGACACGGACAGAAATAGACAGTCCGAAAGAAACAGACACAGACTGAGAAAGGAGATAAACAGAAGGAGACAGACTGGTAGACATGGAAAAGTGGAGAGAGATAATTATGAAGCCGTGGCAAGGGATTTAGAAACATCATCCCCGCGCATTTGAATGAAGGGAATATACTGACTTAGTAGACGAGTAGTCTGAAAGTGGTTCAAAGAGTCGACGGGCCCAAACACGCTCCCACAGGTAAATTCCTTGAGACTGTGATGGACGTCTTGTTTCAGAAAAACGAGCCTTTATTGCTTACATCAAATTATGTATCCAATAATAGACAGGCACGTAAGACAAGAAACAAGAGGAGGAAGGGGTTTCTTTATTTTCATTTTGTTCTACACGTAGAGTATGTTGTTCGTGAAAATATACTCACAGTAATATGTATCCGTTTCAAATTCACCAAAACTGTATCCAGGAGTGAAACCAGATAGTCGCTGACGGTGTTGATGTCCTTGCGTTCGTACCCGATGAATCTGCTCTCTATGTCACACCCCCTTTCTTCAGCAAACCTCACCAGCTCTTGATAGGTAATCTGCTCAGGGAATGAGTCACCAAGGAGCACCATACAGTTAACCAAGGAACACCATACAGTTAGCAGTGGAATCGGAAGCATTGGTTATGCCCGAATACATAGTGTAACAATGCAGTAGAAGCCATATGTATTTGTAGTAAAGAGCTTTACACCAGATGCAATTTATCCAATCGGTTTAACCTAACACTACATGAATTATTAAAGTAAGCTTTTGGCGTCCTATTGCATTTGTTTATTGTTGTGGATTTTTCTCAAATTCCGAGTGGTAAACATGCCATAGAACACTGGCGGCGCTAATTCGTGGACCCTCTGAAATCAGTAACTTTGACCATATATGCTCTACTGAAATTCATAAATATCAACAATGACTCAAATGACCATACCCACGAATTTGAGTGGAATGATACAAATTTTTTAAATATTTTTTTCAAATATCTGAGCCCATTTCTTAGTCGCATACAACCAATATTTGCTCACACACCACACATTATAGTCACTGCATAGGAACCCTCTAGGTGGAAAAATATGTACGTGCAAGATTTGTGTGACTTTGTATGATAACGCTTGGCGGACACTTGTACTTCGCGGTGGCATTGCACTTCATTTTTGTCAAAGCAATAGTTAAAGCAATGTTACTCATCAAAGACGACATGAAACGTGCCTCGTACCTCGTACTATATATTTCAATAAGCAGATAATCTAAAGTTTAGTATGGCGGCCACAAGTCACTCGAAGGATGAAGGTCTACATATTCGAGGTAAAAGTATTAATTTTTGGTATTAAGAATTAATATTAATTTTCAGTCAAAATCTTGATACTACGTTAAGAAATTTAATTTCTCATGTGAAACTAAAGTTTATGTTTCAAAAATCGAAAGTTTGAATTCGCATTATCTATTCTAATTCATAAATGGCAGAAAATGAAAGAATGACATTCAAAAAAGTGATTAAAATCATGTTAAGCCAAAATCAAAGGACTCTCATTCTAAATGTGAGAATTTTAATGCCAAATAGAGTTATCGTATGTTTGTTGTACAGTGTTTAGAAAACAAATATGACCTCGTCAGAGTGGAGATGTATTCTTTTGAAATGTTGAAAACGGGAAAAATGAAGTCAGAAAATCTGGTGGTTTGCATAAATTTGCATAAATTTACAGTTCTTTCACATCAAACTTCTTGTCATGCTAAAAGGTGAACCCGTCTGATATTTTAATCTTCAACTGCAATTGAACGAATCTTGAAATTATTTTGAGTAAAATACGCTGTGTTATGTACATCGCCCCCTTGAGGTGATCTGACGATGAAGATATGAATGGTAACCAACCAACCTGTCCGTCCTTGTTAAAATCGATTCCGTCGCAGACAGATTCCACTTTCCATTTGTCGCCAAACAGGATCTTTCCGTCTGACTCAGTGAAAGTGCCTTCGTTCAGTGCCTGTATGGTAGAAAAATAACACAGACCGGAGTCAATCTGATGGCAGCACGAAAATTGTGTTACTCTGTGTGTTTGTCTTTTATTTTATAAAATCAACAACAAGAAAAGAAGAGCACTGCTTATTTTATAACCTGGGTTCATACTCATTTATTTTAAAACTTTGTGCCAGCGCCAGCGTTCTTTATGTTTCTGATCATTTCGGCCAGTCCAAATGAATTGAGTCTTTGTAACGTAAGCAACATTCACTGCATAGCTATAGCTTCGGAACAGTGCAGTGTGTACACAGCTAATAAATATGTCTGCACTCGGATCACTAAAATATTATAATCTATCTTCATATTTATGCTACATCAGAAAATAGCACTATGTGTATGATGTGGATTAATTGACTTGACAAAAAATTCTGTTTTGATTGTTGGAAATATTTTGCCCAGTGCGCCTTTATCTATTTTTTTTTATCTCACTGTAAATTTAATGTCTGTCGCTCTACATTTGTTACCCTCCCTTCTGTTATGTAATTTGTTTAAGTGTAGAGTGCAATTTTGTTGAAAATGTTGAGTGCACAAGATTTTTACCTTTCTCAAAGTATTTTCAAAAGTGTCTCTGCTAATAATTTGCTTTTGAGAGTCGAGTTTTGCTTCGCCAAGTACTTTAAGGAGTTTGTTCAACGCCTCTGCAAGTTCGGCGTGGCATTTATCAAGGCGATCCTGCTCTTCTTCCCGTTGATTCAGTTTCCTGTAACCGAATTTTGTATTCTCTGTATTCAGGTTCAGTTCGAACTACCTAGGTTATATATTTATGAAACCAAAACACAAATTGAAAGAACGGGGACTGAATACTATGAGTTGGAATGTTATAATCGTCGGAACCTTGAACCTTAAATCGAATGTACTAGGTGTACTGTGTGTGTGTCGTGTAACTGTCTCCATTTTATTGTTTAAAGGTATACAGTCACCTGTAACCTAAATATGCCCATATCTGGTCAAGGGGGCGTTCCTTGGTATTCAAACTGCTCATGTGAGCGCGCTGTTTTTAAAAAGCAGCCATCCGCTTAAAATCTGTGATTGGTTAGATTTTCTTTTTCCATGGTAACTGTGTCAAAATTGGAACAGTTGGCAGTATACCTTTAACCACAGTTGGATCACGGTGAAAAGAAGCTTAAGCTGTTCTATTTTATCCCAGGAAATAAATCTTGTGTGTCTCATTTCAAAAGGTTATTATCTGTAATTGGATATATTGTGTTAACAAAATCAATCAATCAATGATATCAAAGTTTACATGCCTTGCCAAAACCGTGTCAGGTCGATCTTTGGGTTTTGTGTCCAATATCACGGTGTTTGGGTCTTTGTCTTCTTTAAAGAGGTGTTCGTACAGCTCTGTTTCGTCGTGTGAGTACTGGCAAATTGATAAGTTAAAATCAATAGAAAGCGTTAGAATATCTAACACGACACAAACATTATCAGGACATCAAAATTTCCTGCTATCGTATCATAATCATAACACACTGTCATGTTTTCAGAAATGTTGCTTTAGTATCCCTTTGATCACTTTTTCTAGGTTAGTTTGCAAAATAGACAAACGCCATCAGGAGTAAGCCGCCATCACTTACCAACATGACGCCTAGTGTTTTCTTGTTATATTCTCCAAATCTTACTTTGTTGTCATAGAATTTGTGGATGTCGTGCAAAGGGTGCAACTTCAAAACAAAACTGTCTTCCGGTTTGAGTGACAACCACCAGCCTGGAGGAAAGACAATAACACGTAGGCATGAACCAATGCAAGTGATTTGGTTGTGAAATGGTCATAACGGTGACGAAAAAAATGAACGGCTAATCAAATTTTGTCGATTCGGAGTGAGAAGCCTTCGAAAAGGGTAAATTCTCTCAATATGCGTAACGCTTTGAGGGTGTCATTTTCATCACAGCTGTAAAGGTCTATAGCCGTCATATCCTGGAGCTTTCGTAAGCACAACGAAATTACTGATCCGCTGATCCGAGAGACCCTGATCATCTTCGTGCTATTTATATTGTTAAGGGGAAACTTACCGTCGAAACAGTTGATGGGAAAGTTTGCAAGCAGTCCTCCATCGACGTATAAATCAGTATCTTGACGTTTTCTGTATGCCACTGCTTGATAATACACTTAATATGCAATAAATAGGATACAGCTATGCTTGAGAAGCGAATGGAAATACGCGTAGTGAGTTTTATGTATATATATATATATATATATATATATATATATATATATATATATATATATATATATATATACATATGTGTGTGTAATAATCACTTTTTATTCATGTTTTGTATTTTTTGTGAATTGTCACTAATTTTTTCATTTTATCTAACCTAAGAATTCCGTAAAGTGTATGTTGCCGGACAGACTGATTGACTGCTATATTACTTGCAACGTATTGTCCTTGTTCCCACCCTTCAAGATATTTCTGAGGAAAAGTTTGCGAGCACATGCCGAATCATCGATATAGATTAATCTATATTATGTCAGCTGTTGGAGGGGCGCTTTGGCTTACATCCCTCAAGTCGTTTATCCAAAATTTTGAATCATAACTCAGTCAGGACGCATGCGTCACATGCACATCCGATGCGGACCATTGTCCTTACCTGGAATAGACATGGACATTCGGACTGCGATTCGGATTGGCATGTTGGGTGTAGTTTTCACGTGACAGTATTCACAGTTATAATGATTGACATTCACTGCAGTGATGCAAAGTTCCTTGCCATACTTGTCATACAACTGCAAGATTTAAGATCATTAAAACATGAAGGATCTGCAGTTAGTCTAAAGGTCATTAGAAAGTGAGCAGGACAAATACGATGTTGGGGAGGAGGGAGGCGTTAAGAAACAGCAAGCCATGAAACAAACTGCCTATATTATATAGCTATTGAGATATTGGGTATGTATGTATGTA
>LD348957.1:487635-502382 GCA_001465055.1 Ptychodera flava | reverse complement strand
ATATATATATATATATATATATATATATATATATATATATATATATATATATGTAATAATCACTTTTTATTCATGTTTTGTACTTTTTGTGAATTGTCACTAATTTTTTCATTTTATCTAACCTAAGAATTCCGTAAAGTGTATGTTGCCGTACAGACTGATTGACTGCCACATAACTTACAAAGTATTGTCCTTGTTCGCACCCTTCAAGATATTTCTGTGGAAAAGTTTGCGAGCACATGCCGAATCATCGATATAGATTAATCTATATTATGTCAGCTGTTGGAGGGGCGCTTTGGCTTACATCCCTCAAGTCGTTCATCTAAAATTTTGAATCATAACTCAGTCAGGACGCATGCGTCACATGCACATCCGATGCGGACCATTGTCCTTACCTGGAATAGACATGGACATTCGTACTGCGATTCGGATTGGCATGTTGGGTGTAGTTTTCACGTGACAGTATTCGCAGTTATAATGATTGACATTCACTGCAGTGATGCAAAGTTCCTTGTCATACTTGTCATACAACTGCAAGATTTAAGATCATTAAAACATGAAGGATCTGCAGTTAGTCTAAAGGTCATTAGAAAGTGAGCAGGACAAATACGATGTTGGGGAGTAGGGAGGCGTTAAGAAAAAGCAAGCCATGAAACAAACTGCCTATATTATATATCTATTGAGATATTGGGTATGTATGTATGTATGTATGTATGTATGTATGTATGTATGTATGTATGTATGTATGTATGCATGCATGCTTGTATGTATGTATTAAAGTTCAGTAATAGCCAAATGTATTTTTATTACTTGACTAGAACAATAAGTTAATTAGTTTTAAGCAGTTAGTTACGTATACCTGTTTAAATGTTATGTCTGCGTTTCCAGTTTTGTCCTTCAATTTGTCGCCAAACCACTCCAACATGTTCCGGCCATGATTCCAGCCGTAGTGCCGTATTAAGTTTGGAAGAAAGCTGAGGATGCCAAAGCGATAATCTACAGCAGGAAGTAGACGAATTAACATTAATCATACACTCAGTTGTAAAATGTTTAGTTACATTAAAGGTTTGCAGCGTAAGCAAATGTAAGTGATGTTTACAGTCAGTCGGGATTTAGTGCAGCGCCGTCAACGCCAACACTATGATGTAATTGACCAAAACACAGTCCCAGTAAGGCATGGTTAGTATAACTTTAATGCTCAAAATACCATAACATTATCGTCATATTTGAGAACGAGGAGTGTAAAGAAACTGTTGGTTTAGACAATAGGTCGACCGTAAACGTTTTATAAATCATAACATCTAATATGGTAGCGTCACTATCCTATTAAATGTAAATGTTACGGCAAATATGTTCAAGGCGATTTTGGAGTAAATGTGTTTATTCTCAAACTTTACCAGTTGCTGCTTTTTCCAGGGATTCATCATTCAGAAACTCCATCACTTCATCTGAGGTGTAACCAACAGCCAACATGCAAACCACGATTGCGCCTGCGCTGGTTCCGGCGTAGCGTTTGAGATTCTGCATTATTCCAACATTATCTAAAACCTTCAAATGAGAAACATCGTTTAGAAAAGGAGTTTTCTACTCTCGTCCATGACGTTGCCAATTCTGGTAAAGGTAGGGTGAAATAATTATTTTGAAATTCTTTTTGATTCAGAATGCAACGAAGCCATTAAAATTATATCTCTGACACGCTTGTATTCTTGGTAGAGACAAAATACATCGGAATACACTAGTTCATTTTCAGTGGCCAATCATTGTCTGATAATTCTGTTATAAGTTAAATCAAAATCGAACACGAAGACTGATAATGCCAACTTTGAAGTTTTTAACCTTACGGCAGTGTTACGCCTGTGTTCAAAACAGCTGTTGATTGCCCACAGTATACCACGGTCTACTCATTAGAGTTGCGTGACAACGTCATCGGTATTCCCACTCGGGACACCTCGACATGGCATTTTTATTGCACCATTGTGGGCGTCCGAACCTTGTTTCGGTACGTGCAGCTTACCTTGTAAGTACAAATTGACAGAATCGTCATCATAAACAGTGATAACCTATGTCGTGGAATGAATGCGAGGTTATTCAGGGACAGAGACTTGATTGGTCTGGTATGAATCGCATTGTCATAAACGCGTATTGCTGTTGATTTTGCTAGGTGGGGCTGACATACTTTTTTACCTCAACAGGATTTCAATATGTAATATTTGGAGTCAGCGACAAATGTATGTAATCTGTCTGATAAGTACCCAATCGGTAATAAGATTCGAAAAGATCGGCGTCCTTTGTAAACCTAGCGGTAGCTTGTACACACAGGCATCTGGCTATTAGCCGAGGGTCTTTTGTAGTTGATGATATAGGTTGTTGTCTGCATTCTTCTACCGACAAAACAAAATGAAGTAAAATCTTGTCGTATTTTTCTTGCTTATGAAAATATTTGAAAACAAATTTATTTTAAATTCATGTTATATCGTTCAGCGTTACACTCCACTCCATCCTATAGATTAGCTGTGGGTCCGAAGGCTGTGGTGTTTCAGACGGGATTCTTGTCTTTTACTGGCTGGTTTTGATTGTTATGTGGTGGAAGGGTTAAAAGTCATAAACCCCTCCACCACATACAAGTCAAAACAAGCCCAAAGGCATGAATCCCGTCTGAAAACACCACTGTTATAGATCAACAGCTAACAAGATATGATACTCTACTAAAGCACTACAACATGACCTACTGTAACATTAACGGGTCGAACACGTTATAATCACAATATATCTGCCTTCGGACATTTTTACAGATTTTTTTGATAATCGAAAGTCACAAAGCCTACCTGTGTCTAAATACACTATCGAGTGACATATTGGTCGTAAACTTGAGCCTATATGATGCAAAAATCATGTTCACAATTTTTTAATTTTTTTCTCTCTCAGAATGACAAGAATACCTGCGAGACCAGGGATTTATCTTATTATAATGCCTGCTGAGCGGTTAAAGAAACTTTTCCATTCTCAGTATTTTTGAGTGTCGCAAGGAAGAGTTCATGTTTCAAAACGATCGAAAAGGAAGCATTCACAAACACCCCTTGGTGGCACCTGAACAATACTAAAACTCGGCTTACGGGACTTGAAAACATTAATGTCAACCATTTAATATCAATATCATGGAAACATTAACCCATATATTTTTTCCATGAAGATTGTTTTTATTTTGAAAACAATTTTGAAAAATATTTTTGATGAAACCAAATTTACATTGCTACATTACAGCACTAAACCAGGACAAGGCTGACGCTTGACTAAGCGTTTATATACAAACTTAGCATTAAGGCTATTTTGATGTCGGCAGGGGGCATGGCACACGAAAAGTTTTTAAAATTCTGTGTCTGATGTGGGTACCTTAGAATTTTGTTATGGTACCGGGGATCCGATAAAAGAGATGAATCCGAATTCTCCCACCCCTCCAGAGCTTTTTGTGAACGATGCCTTGGTTACCTTAAGAACACCAGCATATGCAATGCCTTTGGTTCCTCCTCCTTCGAGAACCAAGTTTTCATATTCAAATTTGAACTTGGCCAAATCCTCGTCGCTAGCAGTGTACGTAGGGCTATCCTGTAGGGCCTCTTTCAGCGTGGGAGGTTGTTTTGAAGAAAATATCCCCATTTTAACCTTAGGAAAAATCCAACAAAGGTAAATTAAATCAGTATATTATGTATTCCTGTTTGTTCGTCACTCGGCCACGACGGACATATTAATTGTCAAACAGTTGCAGCTGTAGCCAGAACACACTGGCGAATCGCAAACCATGTTACATATATCAACCAAGCAGTACAAATATCAAGCTGGCACCAAGAATGCGATATGTAAACACGAATAAATCATAAAATTAATCTTACCGTCTTCAGACGTTCCGTCCGTGGAGTTGTTTGATTATTGTGACGAACTGAACGCGGAACTGTGAACGTCTCTGCAGTACGGGACCGGAATAGTTAACAAATAACCAATTTTGATCCATGCCGATTATATTTATGGCGTCAACAAATTATACTATAAAAATATCAAACCCATATCAGGGAACTAGTATGGTTGTTGCACAGGTAAAGTTGAATAGATAGATTGCCGTATAAATTTCGACACACCTGACATGAAATAATACTTCTTGGTTGTCTTTACCAGAGGTCCATACGTTCTTCTTCTACGAATTCCACTTTGTTGTGTATATCAGTACTGGTTTGTTGTCTGTCTATCTGTGCTGTACTGTTTGTTTTATCGAGCGAGTTGGTCTCTATGTAACTCATGGCTATGACAGATCATGGCTTGGCACTATTGCTTTGATTAACAAGCAGTGCTTGAAAGACACGACATTTAGTAGCTCCCCGAATGAACTTTATCCTATATGAATTGCAGATAAAAAAGGATTGTACTAATGTCAGGTGGGCTGTCTCGCTGCGTATACAATACCATTATTAAGGGTCAATCGTAGAGCATACGGCTCGCCGATGTTCCTTGAATATGAACTGCGTGAGTTGTCCCATCATGCACATAAGATCATTTTAAAATGTTGTCGTTTTGACAACTGACTTACTGAAGCAGTCATCTTCGACGGTTTCGTATTGGTATTTAAGAGAATGAAAAAGTTTATAGGCCATTGTATTCGGATTTCATATGAAAATATTCAGACAGTTTTTAGATATTTGAGTTCGTTGTGAGAGCTTCTTCGTTTTCACCATGTGAAGATTTATCCAAAGCCAGATTAAGGACGGCATTTAAGGAAAGCAGCTGGGCTTTCGACCCATGGGCATTTTCCCAAGTACTTTTATCTAGCCTAGTGTACGCAGCAACAGAAGCTTTAGGACCTCTTAAAATTCAAAATCAACAATCGATCTTCTAATTGTTTAGAGAGACTGCCGAAGAAGTACTGTGACTTTGCAATGTTACAGCTGTAACTGTATTGGCTACATTTCTGAGGGTCTGTGCGACAGCTGCGTGAATTTGGCATGAATACTGATCATCGTTCTGACTAGTGCAGTCGGGTACTGTAACGTGAAATTCGGGGGCCGGAATGGCTTTGTAAACTGGTCTGCTTTAATTCGCCCCCCCCCCCCCCCCGCCACCCAAAGTTTGCTAACATTAACTTGTACAGTATTTTAAGTGATGGTGTGTCAGATTAAATCAAGAACTTTGTAGCTATCAATACATTTTCTTCCCAACCAACCCAACCCAAAGGTGGATACCGTGCTGGTTCAAGGATATTTTGCTCATTTTATCACGTGAACAGTCGAATGATTCTAATTCCCACCAGTCTGTGTATTCTAGGCCAATTTCATTGAGTGTTATTTTCACAACAGGTAAGTGAATCTTACCTGGTGACGTTATGTCATTTCACTTGCTAGCCTCTTTATTTTTTAGGATGAGTCTTTTCATGCTGACCCTGATGATCGTATTAATAGGGATAGGAAGAGTGTTCAGAGGTCTACGCTCGACGCCCCTGCTCTTAGGGGCGGGGGAGCGTAGAGAGCGTCCTCAAGCGACGGATCTTTCAGTCCAGAAGAGTGCCCTCCTAAATTCATGCCGTAACGTGCACCGGAACCTCCGGTCCCCGCCTGATTATATAATCCTCTGAAAAGGAAACTTCCTAAAAGGCACAAGATTGAATTCAGAGAGCAGAATTCAAGAAATCGGTCGTCTGGTCCGTATATGCGCTTGTCAAGAAACGGACGAAAGGTTTGTCAGTTACAACAGTATGGACTCTACAAAGCCGCTGAAGCGGGTTGCTATGGTAAGACGCACATGCGCTCGTTCGTTGTTTTGATCCAAAGAGTCTCCTGGAACTAAAAAGTGAAATTCGGGGAGCTGGAATGGCCGTTGTAAACTGGCCTGCCTTAATTCATTCGCACCCCTCCCCCATGCTTTTCTAACATTAGCTCGTACAGTATTTTAATTTACTTCAAAGAACGTTGAGTGTAGTACGTGTATGTCCTCGTCAAAGTGATGGTATGTCAGACTAAAGAGCTTTGCAGTTATCAATGAAATTTCTTCCCAACCCAACCAACCCAACCAAAAGGTGGGTATCGTGTTGGCTCAAGGATATTTTGCACATTCTCAGTGGACCAACCTGTGGAGGGCCGTATGAGGTTGGTGGGAGATTCTAAAACAAGTTCGCAGATTTTTTCAAATCTCCCTAACAAACTCACAATGCCTTAATCCCCCTTATGACTTGCTATAATTTTGAAGTCCCCCCTCCCTCAAAGGAAGGCAAAATGTGGCCGATATAGTGCTTCGTCCAAAAATACTAAATCAAATACATGGGAGTCTATTGGGAAAACTATTAACATTTCTCCTGTTAAAAACAATCTATATCTCTACATTTATACGTGTTTGATAATCCATGTACTTTGCTGTAAGTGGCAGGTAAAAAGTCCATGTGTGTACAAAAAATTTGATTTTTGGATTTCATCGATAATGTTGATTTACTATGGGTAGTCTATTAGAACAGTATGAACATTTTTTCGAATATAAAACTAGTAATATCTGTGCATTTATAGACGATGGCTAATTGATGTAAATGATCTTGATTAGAATAGGGTGGTTACAGGTGGTTATTCAAGTGTTGCTATATATTGACTTTTAGGCTGTAGCAAGTTTCTTGATAAACAATAATATTGCTTTCTCTACAATTTCCAGCCAAACTATAAATGAAGGTGAACATTACAGCTATTGTCCCTTTCGCGATCACATATGAAAGGTTTGGAAACAGGATGACTTCCCTCATCTATCAGGAAACCTAGACACGATTAACATATTTGTATAAAAGGGAGTGCACCTTTTGGCCAATCAAGTATGTTTTGTTCAGTGAGTCGACTGTAGTTTCTTGCTGTACTCCCACAGTATGCTGGAATTATAACAAAATTATGTTTGGTAAACTATTTGTATACGAGTGTCAAGATCATGATCATTGTTATTGAGGACAAATGAATAATATTCTAGTCTGTACTTGAATTCAATTTTAAACAATAGCAATGCTGACTACATATGGCTGTGCTGGACTTTTCCCAACAGTCTGTGTATTCTAGGCCAATTTCTTTTGAGTGTTATTTTCAGAACAGGTAAGCGAATCTTACCCAGTGACATTTTATCCTTTCACTTACTAGCCTCTTTATTTTATGTGTCTTTTCATGCTGGGCCTGTGATGACCGTATTCATGGAGGTAGGAAGGATGCCTTCCTACCTTTATGACGTAACGTGCACCGGAATCCCCGGTCCCCGCCCTCGGTCACATCATAATTGTGTAGAGCTACGGCATGATGTGGCATGCCCCTGCATTGATCTCACACGCTTTTAACACAATTCATTACATTGCAGAGACCCACTCAAGGCAGGGTTATTTGGGGAGACCTCGGCCGGCTCTCTGGCTTGAAAAAAGAACACTCAAGACTTTTGTGAAATAGTTTTAGAGAAAGGGAAAATCGTGCGTTTTCAGAACGACCTGGGAATTAAATCACGAAACAGAAAGAAAATGAGAGATCGAAATTAAATAATAAACCACATTTTAGATGCCCTTCTTCAAGTAGCTATTGGTCCATAGCTGCGGTGTTATCGGACGGGATTTCTGCCTTTACGGGCTGGTTTTGACTTTTGCGATTTTTGTGGTGGCGGGGTTAAAAATCGTAAAAGTCAAAACCCGCCCGTAAAAGTCAGAAATCCCGTCCGAAAACACCACAGCTATGGACTCACAGCTACTCTTCAAGCCGACATGATACTACCTTTGTGTCCGCCCGGATCATAATTCAGTGATTGTGCAATGTTACATAAGGAACGCGTGAATGGAAACGACACACCCTGTGGTCGTGATGTTCAATTGATTGATGATATTCATGTTTTTACGGTAGAACGCGCCTCGGGGACAGAAATTAGGGCTTTCAACAGTTATCAATTCTCTTCTGATCTACCATTTGTAATTTTAAGGCTCTTGATGATAGATAGCTCTTAATTTTTCATGGATCGATAAATACAAATACTTGCTCCGCCCAATGGCGTTCACCTTCCAAACTGATTTTGCTGGTTTTCTTCTAGTTTTCGTCTTTCTTTCCCTTTTTGTTGTTTTTAATATGATATATTTTAATAGTAATGGTCAATATTGCATTTATGTCCAACCTCTCGAAATCGATAAAACACTTCTGAGTGTATTGGAAAATTTGTAATTCGATTTCCCTTCCCCCAAGTGTGATGTTCAAGGATCGAATACATGTCACTTGCATTCTTTAATGACCTAGGGAGTGCAAACATCAGCGAAACCAGGCAGGGGTTACGGCGTTTAAGGTGTGATGGAGTGCGCCTCACTTTTTCTAGACTCCCTAGAATAGTACCAATCAGAAACATTATAGTCATTATGTTTTACTCTGATGGCGAATGTCCCTTTGTTAACTATTCTATGGACCCTCACCGGCCTCCCCCGTGCCTACTGCCGTGATTAGTAGAGGGACTCAAATTTATCCTGCGTCACTGAAGTGATCTTGACATCACAACTCCCTCAATTCATAAAGCCGTAAATAACATGTTGACGAAATCTCTCTTCACCAGCAGAACAAAATATCACTTAAAATAACAACAGCTGAAATTTAATTGAAGTAAACTATTCTGAATATTACTACATCATGACTCAAAGTTTTATGGCAGCTTGTATTGTTTATTTATAGTGGTTTCTTCATTTCATCAAACGAGACATTCCATTTGCACATGTTTGACTGCGGCGCAAGAGCTGTCACTGTGATTATCCCCTCTCATGATTTGCACCAGTGTTTTTACCAAAGTATTCCACGCCCTCAGTCCGAAATGAACAATATGCTCTCTTAAAACTAGTTACAGAGTGATCGGCAGTGATAAAATTTTGTTGTTTATCGCTAGAGTCTGACACATATCGTACGTCAATCTCAACATCATGATAAGCACGCTCATCTCGCATTGACGTCATGATTTTCTTTCCAATTTTTTCCCCTCTTTAAGGTAGAACGCGCAATTTAGACTCTCAAACTTTAACAATTCTTTTCTGATATACCACTTGTGGGAGTTCATTTTAAAGCTCTTGGTGTAAGAAAACTTGCCACCGGCATAGTATTTTGAATTCGAAATTTTTATTTTTCTCCATAAAGTTAGCACTGAGATGGCGGCCATTTTGAATTTTAAACATCAGTAAATGTTGGGTTATCTGTTTCTCTGGTACCAAAATTTGCACGCGTCGGCCCCCGATTTTTATTCTTGATTTTGAAAGAGAATTCCTTAAGAACAATTTGAGCAAAAGTTTAAGTCTTTCACTTTCGAGGCGCATACTACCTTAAAACCAATTTCATTGTTGCTGCAGGTTACAGGTGCCAATCGGGGACTCGGATTGTCCGTCGTGAGGTTGCTGTGCAAACGGTTCGACGGTGATGTTTATCTGACTTCACGTAACGAGGAGCGTGGCAAGGAAGCTGTGAAAGAACTTCAGAAGGAAGGTTTGGACCCGAAGTTCCACCAGCTCGATACTACTTCAATGGAAAGTATTGATCGAATTAAAAAGCACTTCCTCGAACATTATGGAGGGATTGACGTGTTGGTGGATAATGCTGGCATCGCATACAAGGTATATACTGAGACAATCCAAATTGCACTCCGCCATGCATGTAATGGACTGACCTGTACGTCAATATTCTTATTGTACAGGGAGTGAGAATAAATCGATGTACATGCATGTGTATCTGATATTCTCAAAATTATCATGCCAGTCAAACGTTGTCCATTATTGCACAATAATCTATCAAAGCCTGAATGTGAACAGGTCCTTGAATAGTGTAGACATCTATTAACATTTCTGTAGCAAGTACTATTCATTTCCATGAACAAAACATTTTGTTTTAAAAATTGTAAAATAATTTAAATCGTTTAAACTGATATTCCTTCTTTTTGACAATATAAGAAAAGATGCAGCCTTATTTCTGGGATTAATCTCTAACTATGGATTAAACTCACGATTCTGTCCCTACCACATTCTCTAGCTCAAAGTCTGGAGCAAGATGTCGCACAGTCCTTTTACAATTTGAATGATCGGTACATATTTAGCGGTTTCTCAGTCCCTGCACAACTGTTTCTTGTCTTCTTATCCCCTATTGCGCCTCCATGTTCCTATTCGTTCCCTGTATGTGCTCGTTTCGATTTTTCAATTTCTCTGTAGACTTCAGGGGACTTGGTCTTTTGTAAAGTGTATCTGTAATATCGGTATGTGCGAACCAGAGGGGTAACATTTCCTCTTTATAACTATATAGGTGAAGAGTACAGTTCCTTTCGGAGAGCAGGCCACTAATACGATTGCGAATAACTTCTATGGGCGATACAATGTCTATAGGACTTTATTCCCGATAGTGAAACCGCACGGAAGGTAAGTGACAATCGTTACATACATAATGACATGTGAAGTGATACGAGGTCATCTGAATTTCGATGGCAGAGCCATGCCACGGTCCCTGCACAAAAGGACCGTGGCCATGCTCATGAATCTAACTCTAAAATAGGTTAGTATACGATAAGATTGTTCAAATACCTGGCGCAAGTGTCTACGTGTATCCAAATCTGATTATAATCAGATGTAGAGTACGGCGACGTCTGTACTTGCGCGGTATTCTCTTTCTGTCGCCTCTCATTACTAGGCGACAGCAAGAGAATACCGCGTGCGCGTAAGTAGACGTCGCCCTACTCTGCATCTGATTTTAATCAGATTACGTGATCCATACTTGTCCACTTTACTTCACAATATCGCCCCTTGCAACCAGCACTTTTGATTGTTACTGTTTCGTTCACCTCGAAATATTGGTAAAACAGCTCAAAGTGTCCGCCGCACACTGTTACAAACATACGCAGCATTCAGATGTAAGATACCAAGGTACTTTCAGTACATCACAATAAGGCCAAAGTAATTAAATTCTTTGTTTTGCGTCCCAACCCGCTTAGGTTTTTAAGGTTTTCATAAAAAACACACACAGTGTATTTGAATAGGAAATTTTAGGACATGGCCGCTTAGCTTTTCTGAACTAAAATTTTGTTACAATTTTTTATTTGCTGCAATCAAATTACATTGTGTTAATTTTCTTGTGTGTGTTTTTCAGCCGCTTAGACGCGTACCTTTTCCCATTTAGAGTGGACGCAAAACAAAGAATTTACTTACTTTGGCCTAACAGCGCTCATCTTCTGTCTTGGAATTTTCAGGATTGTTGAAGTCGGTGGACGGAGTGGTGCTAGGATTCTCAATGCAATCAACCCAGATCTTGCAGCCAGGTTTAGATCCCCAGACATCACGGAAGAAAAACTTATTGAACTCGTGAACGAATTCGTCAGGTATGTATGACAGAGAATTTTGCCTTCCCATTTGCCGTCTAAAGGCAAGATATATCGACGTATTCATTTTATGTTAAACCTCTTTTTAACCAGAAAGTGGCGTGACACATTGATATCAATATTTAGTTTCTTTGTCAAGTATCTGCATTGCAGAGGCATGTGAGGGTTATGCATACGATTGTTGACAGGGAACAATAAAAGGCCAGCAGCTTTAACTATTGATAATGTTTTCACTATTTGTGTTCTTATGTCTCCTGTAAGTTCTCGTTCTAATTTCCGAGGTTGTCGAAATACCAATTATTTACAAGTATTTAGCTTGTCAACTAATCGTTTTTATGTCTACAATGCACTTTTATAGTTCTTGTTTGAATTCTAAGTAAGGACTATAATTCACTGCCATCAATAGCAATGTACACATGCACCGGCTGAGTTGACAAACTGAATACTGTGCATCAAAAAATCCGCTAAGTAGTAGATTCGGAAACTGTAATTGGCATAAAAACTCACAAAATACTGAAACAAATCAGCAAAAGTCACAGCTACTGGCCTTTACAGTACGGTCACTGCCCAACGAGATATAAAATCCGAAATATTTCGTTGGTCATCGGAAAGAAGTTATGATTATACAGTGTAACGGAATTATGAAACGAGAATCTTGCAAAGTAGATCGAAAGGTTTATCAAACAGGTACCTATCCATTACTGGTCTCGATAGTGTGGTCCCCTGCCCCATTTCTACCGCTGGTTGTGCTGCTTACGAAAATAGCTCACGAAAATGCTATTTTCGTGAGCAGCGCAGCCAGCGGTAGAATACAGATATAGAGACTGATTACCATACACAGACTTTTTCGAACGCTTAGGGTGTATGAGACTTTGCAACACAAAATTCAAACTTAAGTTTGACCCCGATACCGTGATTTTCAAGTTGTGAAAATGACTCATTTTCATGCAAGTTTATGTATGGTTGTCATTGTCATTGTTGTAGATTCACTGCAGATCGAATGACTGTTCAGGACATTTGAAATTACATCATCACCTCCATCACCACCATTATAATCATCATCATCATCATCGTTATTAACAACAACTATAACAACAACTACAACTATTTGGCTGCTGTCGTTGCAATTCTCATGGCATGGTTGTGACAGTTCATAAATAGCGTAAACAACTTACTGAAAATCTGCGCTCATCTTAAAATTAGCGAATGTAAAATGACACCCTTCTCAATGCCAAGTTTGCAAATTATGACCCACCCCTATCCTCTGACCCATTCCCTCATAATAATTTAAGGTCTTTTAAAGAGGCATTCCTAAATACCCGGTTCCTTCAGGGTGGTTATCGGTTGTTGACCTTGACTGTTCATATGATTTTTGTCATTTATTCTCATGAAAGTTGTGCACAGCTTGCTAAAAGATAAAGCTGATATAAAAACAGATCCCTTTAAGTGAATCATTTATCAGTTTACCACCATTTATCGTAGCCGATATTGTTCTCTTGAAGGGATGCCAAAGAAGGCAAACACTTGGAGAGGGGCTGGGACACCACAGCGTACAGTTTCGTCAAGACGTGCATTTTACTGCTCACGTGGATGTATGCCCGTCATTTGAAAGACGACCCAAGAGAAGACATCTTGATTAACGTGGTGAGTTATGATTCCATGAGAAAAGATCACATCTTCACAACAAACGATCACACTTAAAAATAACGCTTGTGACTGCTACAATAACAAACACGTTTTGAAAAGCTAAGATGTCGGGGAAATTAACCAAACAGCACATATTTTAATTGTCGCTATTATTTAAGTAATGATCATCTCATAAAATTTGAAAAACCTTTCCAAGAACCATAATTTTTCCAATCTCTATCGAGGTCTAAGACATTTCAGGCTGAAATGTGTGTGATACGAAACTATCGATGCAACGATTATGAGTGCTGCATTATCATACAGTGTTCAAGACGCCATATTATTTACATTTGAACATTGCAATTGCAAGTACTCTTCAAGCAATCTTTTTATTTTCCTTTGATATTTTCCCTTTAATGTAGTATTTGCCTCGAATGTGAAAGACAAACTTGCGCTCAAATTTTCCTTAGGAAATCTTTCAATCATTCACTTTCAGAATTAAGAATAAAAATCGGAGGTTACTGTGCAAATGTTGGTACTAGAGAAAAAAATTACTCAAGATTTACCTATATTTGAAATTCAAAATGGCTGCCATCCCTGTGTTAACTCTGAGAAAAATGAAGAATTTTTCAGTTTTCGAAAAACTAAGAAAACAACACTTTTTCTCATAAACACGATTGGAACTAATTTGGGATAATTGGATGGTGAAGTAATGTCGATTTAATGTACAGATGTTATCTCATCTGCTTTTCTTTTTATATTACACACTTGTTTTTTATGAGTAAATTGCGATATTGCAACATTCAGCTACACGGCACCTAACACTTATGAGAAATTTGCAAAATATGAAAATCCAATTATCCCAAACTAGTTCCAATCGTGTTCAGAAGAGCTTTAAAATGATCCCCACAAGTGATATATCAGAGAAGAATTGGGAAAGGTTTGAGAGTCCAAATATCTGTCCCCGAGGGGCATTTTATCTTAATCTGTCTTTATTGTATTGATTCGCAGTGCTGCCCCAACGCATGTCAGACAGACATGACAGGTTGGATAGGAAGGAAGACCGCTGACGAGGGAGCAGAGATCATGCTGTATTTGGCGTTGCTGCCACCAAACGCCGAAACTCCGCAAGGACAGCTGCTGTTGGACGACAAAGAACAAGTAGAGTGGCGCGATAAAGATAATTACACCGTTATAGGACCACCATTGTATTGAAAGTATAGACAAGTTACTATTGGGTAGAGCATGGATAGTAGAGAAACTACTGTCTATGGGTATAGTAATCATATTATAAAGCCAGACAAGGGCTTGCCATTATCAAACTCCTCATATGATCTAACTCGGGGAAGGACCAGCGTATGCGAACAGTGTTTCGATAAAAAAATTAGTACGCTACTACATGTATGTCGTCTGTGGATACAGTATAGTAAATAATAATAATAATAATAATAATAATAATAATAATAATAATAATAATAAACAACTAATAACCTTATAAACTATAAGACAGGAAAGGAGATTGATGAAAAAGTTGATGCTTAATCTTGCAAAATGTGCAATGTTAATTGACCTTATCTCAGGACAAATAAACTATCGCTTTTACAAAACGATACTGGTATTCGACGTTTACATATTCTTTCTTATCAACTTTCCCACTTACGCAAAATAGTCCTCTCCGTCATGATTGTACGGTCAAGTGACGCTCGGCTGGCGTGTATTAGCAATGGGGCGGTACAACGTGCGAGTTCGGTTCATTAACACCATTT
>LD348957.1:455409-474779 GCA_001465055.1 Ptychodera flava | reverse complement strand
AACGCAGCCTAAGAGTTAAATTTACAGGCAAATACGCAGTACCATACTCATTGTGGTCTAGACATATTGTTCAGTTTGTACTTGCAGTTTCAGTTGCAGTAACGCCTTTCTCTGACGTGGCGGTGCGGCTTGGTTTTCCGATTGTGGGGGATGAATTCGAAACTCTTTCTGCACTTTGATGAGTTGGAAATCTTTGCATCATTTTACAAGTGGGATAGCCACAAACTCACGTCAAATCGCCGTACACAAAACACACACGCCTTGTAATTTAATATGACACAGTGTATTGTGTACGGAAATTTGACGTCATCAGTTAGTAGCTATACCACTTGTAAAATTGTGCCGAAATCTTTCATATCATCGATATCAATCTGCGATAGGATGAACTCTGTTTCCCAGTCAATCATGTCAGCGAGTGGTTCGGCCATATTGAAATACGTGGAGCGACTCTGTAATTGTGTGTGTGCTGCTCAAAGTTATCAACCCAAGGTCGATCTGCAAACACCTGTTCACTTCATTCAACCAATCAAACACAATTCATAAAATTCAAATCAAACCAGGTGCTCGACCACATATCATCGCACTACAATAGCAACATGTTGGTTTTGTTTTATCACTCATGGATTAGTTTTTATACTTTCGTTCAATAAGGTGACAAAACGCTTCAATGTTTTCCTGCAAACGCTTTAACTTACACTGCACTAAAACTGCGAATCCGAACTTTCGGTGGGCAAACAAGGATCTAAAACTGGGCAAATTCGTGGCATAACACGGTAAGCGAACTCGTAGTTGGTGGTTTACGGAATTAACGGTAAAGTTTGCCATAAAACTCAGAGGCCCCCAGGGCCGAGGAGTTTTACCGGCAAAATATACCGTCAAATTCCGTGAACTGCCCCCTACTCGTCCGCTTATCTATAGTTAACACCCCCCTGATATTCTAAAAGGTTATTAGGTATTCGGTCACCTGCTTTTTAGTAGCCAATCATAGATTTTACGCGGGTGGCCGCTTTTTAAAAAGGGCGCCCCCACACGACCAGCCATGCCATACTAAGTAGCATCGTCTGCCTGAACTTTGATGTATAAATATGGAGGACCGACAGCTACAGGTATTGGGGTAGTACGCTAGCGCTAAGCCCCGCCCCTTTTACCATATATGGAATATGCAAATTTATGGTGACCCTGTACGTTTAAAGGTATACAGTCACCTTTAATCTAAATATGCCCATATATAGTCAAAGGGGCATATCTTGGTATTCAAAATGCATATGTGAGGGTGCTGTTTTTAAAATGCGGCGACCTGCTTAAAATCTGTGATTGGTTAGATTTTCTCTTTCCATGGTATGAGTGGCAAAATTGGGACAGGTAACAGTTCCAAACTTGAAATTTGAATGGACCACATTACAAACAAACCCATGTGTGCAAACGCGCATAGAATATTATGTATTTCTGCATGCGCTTGTAGGCATGGGTTTGTTTGTACCACCATCACGTGATCTTTTGAGCAACCTGAGTGTGTTGAACACATTGCGTCTTTTTTATTTCGGAGTAGAAACATTGGACAATAGACATGATAGAGTACGTCATGGACATGTCTTGTTGTACGTGAACTGTGTAACTCACTAATTTAATGTTGGATTTTGGCGTTGTATAAACCTTTATGATCGATTACTTTCCAAAATTGGAAATTGAGAGAGAGAGAAAATTACACAGACACACACACATGTATATATATATATATATATAGAGAGAGAGAGAGAGAGAGAGAGAGAGAGAGAGAGAGAGAAGAAAATGGGAGCTAAAACCATCCTCTCTGTATTGTAATCCAAAAAGAGTTCAGTAGCACACTACATGTCAAGAGATGTTGGAAAGAGGTAAAATCCACAACCACACAAATGTTTTTGAGAAAGTCTTTGTATATTTTGTTAATTCCATAATTCTTAAATCCCCCTGCTTACAAGAAAACATTTTACAAGATCAACAAAAGAAAAACGAAAAAAAAGAGCTTCTCTCAAAATCAGTCATACTATATCCTTCAAAATTATAGTGGTCAGGACAGATCCCAGTATTTTAGTAAAGATATACATTATAAAAAAATACTTGAAAAGTTACCACAATGCAAATATGAAAACAGCTTCATGATGCCAAGGGTAATTGAACTTGCAAAAGGGAACAAACACTAATCCTGTTTGAAATGTGGAATAACTTGTTCATATGACAATATGGAATTTCTCCCTTATTTCCAGCACTCCACAAAACGGAAATGAAAGAAAATCATCTGATAGGAATGGTAACTTCCACGAAAATGTTTGAACAGACAAAAGAAATTAACAGGACATCCATTTATCTTTTGACTTTGTCAGTAAAATATGAGAAGAAAAAATCTTTACATCATAACATGATTTCCACGAATAGGACTGGTCAGTCTTAAACGTAAAATAAAATTACCATAATCTTGGTCATTTTGCATAAATTCATTAATTATAAATACCAGATTTCTCTGTATCCTACTCTTTAACTTTTTACACATCACATACGGGAATGTCTGTCTACTCTTTTGCAACAAAAATTTCTAGTGCATTGTGGGAAAAAAATGCTGGTGGAATAAACAAGTGAGAAATATTTTCCATCTTCAATTGGATGTGTTTGTGTAGTTACAAGAGGAGGGTGATCTTTGATGGGCTAGATGAATTGAACAGATTTGACAAATCAGATATATCAACCCAATTGATGGATTGGATGAAATAGCATATTTGATGGCTAAGATGAATCAAGCGACTGATATATAAGACAAATCAACAGCTTGATGGATAAGATGAATGAACAGATTTGATGGAATGGAAGAATCCCAGTCAGTGGTTGGACTAATTCTCTAGCTTCTCTCCATCAACATAAAATTTGTGCACTCTATCCTCAGAGTGCCAAAAGCAATGCACAGTATTGGCGTACAGTCAGAATTTCTCCCTGTGTAGCACATCAAACACAGTAGTCATAGTCCATAAGAGGAAATATACATAGATTTGTGTTAAATTACAGATCTATTACATTATACCTATTGGTACATACCCTGAGCTGATTGAGAAATTCAATCAACTGGAATGATTTGTTAAGACACCAGTAGAATAACTTGGAAAGTTGGGTTCACATCAACATGCCTTGCATGACACATAAATGTTTATATAATCAATGGATATTAAACACTGTAAAAAGGTTTAGTAGGGCACTGTAATCGGAAAAACATCAATGTTTTGAATAAAATGACACACTGGCGCATAGTTGGGTTGTTGGTATGAAATGACGAGGATTCTTGGCTTTCACGTAAGCAATGTATGATTCAAAATAGGTCTGGGAGAGTGGACACTATATATAGTGGATCCTTCATGAAAATAGTATGAAACAATCGCTATATCAAGGTAAATTAATGTCACATTCCCTAAAGTAAAAATTGTGATCTAAATCACAAAAAAAAGAGAATGGGATAATATATTTTTTTCATCAAACACTGTCGTAACAAGATTCTCCTTCATCATAATGATGTGCTTGCAACCAACATTGTAAATTAATACCTGAATTATATATTTGAATTTTCATGCAAAATCAGTTTGTCTCAATGAAAATTGTAGGGTCATCCTGCATGTATGCACCACCAATTAGCCAGAGGAATCCTCCGAAAGCTAGGTTCATACACTACACTGGAAACGCATGTGAAAGTTTCATCAATCTTTAACTCTATTCTCACAATTTAAATGTGTTGTATGACATAACGTTGTAAAATTACATGTTCTATATCACATATTGAGAGGGAGGCTAAAGTTGCAGATCACACTAGGAATCAATTTCTCAAACTAGAAACAGTTTTTCCTGATTGAACAAGGTTTATCAGAGTGATCATCTAACAATTCAGTGCTTTTTGTCTCTTTGAATGAAAATTATGCACAACTTACTGAGCTTATATGTCTTTTCTCCCATTCAACCCTGTTTGCCAGTGCATCAGTCAATCTGCACCATTGACTATTGTTGAGTGACACCAAAGTGTGGTGTCACAAAGGCTAGATTGTAACCATATCGAACAATCACGAGCTGTACTTGTGTGCGCTTCAACTGACCAGTTTTTTCCATTGTTGAAAATTTTCAAGACTACGAAAGCCATTTTTTATCGTGAAATATAAAAATGAGGTTGAACAACTGAATTGTGGCAGTTGTTTGCTAGCATCAAGATGAAATTCACCAGTTCACCCCCATTTTCTGTTGACAGGTCCACAATTTCCATTGATAACAATAGGTTTGGGCCAAACCATGGTGCTGAAAGGGTTAAATGCACAACAAGAGCATTGGTGCAGGATGCAGGACTTGTACAAATGGGAATTATGTACATATCCACACACACACACACCATAATTGCAGTTTTATGTTTTCACAATGTCAACAGCATGAGCGTGAAATCTGTCCAATGGAGGCAGAAAAGTATCCCATATCCTATCTGTCAAAACAACAACTCTGGAGCTAAAACTTAAGATGATCATGTAAATAACTTAAGAGGTCAATAACTTAGTGGCAGTTATGAAAAAGCCATTTTAATTGGCTCAGTCAACAGTGCAACTGGATAATCACCGAACCAGACATCGTGACACATAACATGTTCCCTAACACAATACAAAAGTCATATCTTATGATTTCAAACTTCTCTTTACATGTCTGTACTCACACAGAGAACTCAATTTACACCATCAAGATGATCCTGTGAGAAAAAGTAACAAAACAGAAATTTTCCTTGTCTGTGCATTGAAAACAGGTAGGCAGGATTTACAAAGATTTCAGTTACAAAGCAATGGAACTCACAGAGTATCACAAACCCCCACTTTTATCATGTAATGAAACCCGGACAAAGTGTGGCCATAGAGACAAAATGGACAATATCCACTGTTACACACAAATAGTTGACTGGTATTCTCATAGATTTCATTCCAATGTACAGACCTATCACTCAGATGAAACATGCTCCATTTAAATCTGACATGCATACAATATATTCAACAGATAACTATACCTGTCAACAATACAAAAAATATACATCCCAACTCTCTTTGCAAACTTTAGGCATTTACGAAATGCGACACAGAGAATGATTTTGTTTCACTCTTTATCATTCAAATCATTCATTAAAATAATGGGGAAAATGAAGAAATCAGAGCAAATAATCTTTATGTACAGAGAAAACTGCTGGCATTTATATTGGAAGGAAGCATTTGGCAGTTCACGGAAAATATATCGTACCATCTTATCAGCAGAAATTCAAAACCACGATTGACTTACGGCGTAGTATCTTGAAATTAGACCTTAGTGTCTTCTGCAACCCACAGACCGACTGGGAACTTAAATCCTTTGGTTCTATTTCAGAGCAAACTAGTCCAACTATACATGTACTTCAACACTCAGTTGGGTTTACACAAACCGGTAAAGCGATGGGGTTGATGCCAGGCATCATAAAGTGAGGTAATGGTGACATGTGACGCAGTTTTAGCTTTCTCTTCCCACATTTTTCACATCAAACAGAACATAATCATTCCTGATACTCAGACTTTGTCAGTCTAAAAATTCTCTGATGGCGCTAGTCTAGGCACTTCATATTTTCTATCAACACTAGTACTCTCTCACACAAAATTGTTCCCATTTTTTCCCTAAAAAAGGACACAGGAAGCTGTGGTGACAACCAATTCCCTGCAAACCTAGTTGAATCCCCAGAAAATGTCAGTCTGACTGACACAATTGAAAGAAAACAACAGCAATACACTGGGTTTTCCACTGTAACAAAGATGCAAATTTTTCTCTCTGTCTAAGTGTTTCTAGGTTATGAGCTTCATGCTGCAAGTATCTAACAAGAACACTGGAATTACAGTATTGTACAATACAACATCTAGTAGGAATGTTGTACAAGACCACTTTGTTTTGAAAACAATAGGGTTTAAAGGTAACTGGCACTACTTTGTAAGGTCAGAGGTCAATGAAAGGTCAAACTTCCATTTTCTGTCCCAAGTTACACACTGTTGTTGCAACATTGTAACCCACCATAATAATGGTTTGGATACTATGAAGGCCAGGAGACTGTGAGTGACAGCTGGATGTATGCTTGAATATTGTCAGCCTAGACATATCTTTATCCGGCCAACTTTCAGAGAACATACATAACATACCTTCAGAAGTTTGAGTTCAAAATCTGTGGCACAATTACATTTTCTTCAACTGTCATATTTTTCCACATGACATATCTTCATTGTAATATTTTTATATAATTTTTGAAAGAGATTTATATTTCAAATGAACTGTGTTTTATGGTTCTTTTGTAGTATTGCTTGTGACAGAAAACTATTTGAAACATGTGTTCACGGAATTTTGTTTAGTGTGCTCTACTTTTTAATAAAAAATTAATTTGGCAACTATTATTATTAACACCTCTTGACTAACCCTTTTTGCAAGAAAAATACTTGATATAAATGCTACTGAGGAGACACAATTCTCGTTTGCCAGCAAATCTTCAAACGTAAGCTTACAAACACTGGCGCATTTCTCCCATGGTCCTTGAAGAGCGCCCTCTGAGGCAGTCTGTATAACTCAAGAGGGCGGCACATCACTGTGTGCAGCATTTATAATAATTTTTCAAACGCAGAACTGTACTTGTGTTTATGGGTCCCAGGTAAGTAAAAACCAGGGACTGAAAGTCAAAAGAATATTCATGGAAGGACGCAGCCCTGTGCATTCTTTAATGACGGCATGCAGAGGTCTTCATTCTGAAATTCCGTATTGAAGTCGTACTTCCATAATGGTATGCCAATGCACCAGTTCCGTGCTGACAGATTTGTTTTCTGGAATCATTCTGGAAAGATATTGTGTATTTCTAATAAGATGAATTCCACAATTTGATTCTGGCAGACCAGGTTAACTGCCATGTTACCCGTCTCTATTTCTGGCCATAGTAGCGTAGGTCCAAAGACAATTGCCACACTCTGGGCATTCATTCTATTCTGCCTTTCATGCCGACATACCCTGTCAAATAAAAAGTAAAAACTCATTGTCAATTCCAAAATTAACCTGTAAGATTGAATGCACCACAAAAACATGAAGCATGGTTCAGGTTTGCTAGTTGGTACAGCTATTACACATCAGCTCTTGAAGCAAACAGGAAAAACTTAGTGTGGCATAGATTTATAATTCTGATGATCCATTTCACCCTTTATTACAAAATTGTGGTACTCTGGTCTTTGATATTTGGCAAAATTGGACTCCATTGATCGGAAATGGGAATGAAAGAATAAAAAGAGAAGTCCAAGGGTCCTACAACTCAAATGTGGGACCTTGACTAAAATAGCAAATGCCCTCGCTTATGTATTGGAACATTTACAAGTGAGACAACTGGATTACGATTCACATATGCTCTGTTCAGTATTAAACAAAATCTATCCTATATGTGTATCGGTATAAAACATTTTCTATTGCAAAAACTTCACCATTAATTAAGAAAAACTGCATTTGAAGGTTGTGTGAAGTCTTAACAAATTATTTCATTATTTTGATTCATAACAAGTCATCATTGATGACACAGTCCCCACTTTGCTTACAAATCCCTAGAGAGGGCAGAGTCCTGTTAATTAATTGGGTCTGTGATTAAGAATAAGTTCAATGGTGGTGAAGATGTAAAACCAATGTGGGCTGCCACCCTAATTACAAAAGGTCATTAAATAAGTCAATTAGTAATTAATCGACAGGATGTTGCCAAACATTTTTGCATTCTACTATAACACTGACAGACTATCACATGTACCGTAGTGTCAAGTGTCAATGAATTGTATTACAGCACTGTGTGATCAACATCTGTACCAAATGTCATCAAATTTGATGAAGTATTTCTGGACTTATCACCATATTTACAAAAATTCATAAAATATGCAAATTGGCAATTCATTGATGCAATACTGACTGTGTGCTATCAGAGCTGTGTGTGACAAACATCTTTACAAAGTTTCATCAAATTTGGTGCAGTCGCTCTAGAAACAGAGCTTTATTTTTTTTCAAATGGTCATTGTCAATGACACAGTCCCTGCTCTTTTAATAAAATGGCCGTCACACGGCCATATTGGATTGGTTCATTAAACACGTTGACGTGCATATGTATGACATAGGGAGTAATTCTTGTACAAAGTTTGAATGAAATCACTCCAGGCATCTCTGAAATATCTGCGTGAACAGAGGGACAGATGGATGCACACACGCACAGACACACACACACACAGAGACATGACCAAACCTATTAGTCCCCCTGGAAGATGTCAGTGGGGACTAATTAGAGTGGTAGCACTGCTAAAATTGTTGTAGAAATATCCCTGGATTTCACATGAGCATATAAAAGAATTCACAAGACTCTTGCAAGAAATTGGTAGATGTTAGTTGGCCAGACATCCTTCAGACTATGGAGATACAGAAAGAGAGAGCCAAAGGGGCTTCAACCTTACCTATCCAAATGCTGAAACAAGACTCTCATGGTATCTTGATTTGGTCTGGGCATAACTCCTATTAATCCTTTAAAAGCTTTAAGTCGCTGTTTTCTATCCCTCATTCCTGAAAACGAATCAGAATAAACATAGCAGCTCTTTGGATTTCAATTGTAATTCAAATACTGCAAATAAAGATGGGTACGAGACGTTGTCAGTCATTGCAGTTTGTCCCACCTCTATTGTCTGCACAGAAACAAACAAATTCAGACGTTTGGATACAATCAGTTGGAATTTGCAAAAAATATCTTGCAACCCAAGAAATAAATGTGCTTACATGCAATAAGAAGTTAGGCAGATTTATTATATCAGACACTGGATTCTAAATTGGTTTAGACAGGTTCCTGACCAGATATTTCATCTCTTGGATAACACTCCTTGTTAACTCAATAGGGAAAACATTTTCGATTTTCACAAAAATAAGACATGGACAACCTCATTTCCTGCACTAGCCTCAAAACCGGTCAACGAAAGCAGAAGACAAGAAAAAAGTTATAAAAGTTTGAGAATCTGAATATATGTCCCTTAGGCATGTTCTACCTTGAGAGACATAGATCATTTCATTTGTTGTAACATGGTCTCTATATCACCATGGATAGCATAGCCAAGGTAGCAGTGTGCCCACTAAGCCAATTTTACGCGTCATGACGCAGGGCAAACCTGAAATTACAAGTCATCCGACGAGTCACTGACGCAGCTGTAAAAAGCTGCCAATGACTAGAAATGCTTAGCAGATTCATAATTTACACAGATAACATATTTTCCTGTAGTTTTGGGTCAAAAAAATATCTCAAAACGTCATTTCTGTAAGTCTCCGCATTGATACTACGTATAGATAGTAAACTTATCTTGCCGATAGATTGATGGGCAAGGAGGCAGCCATTGTTGTTTTCACTGTCTTCTCACTAACTCACGCAAGAGTATCAGGAATCGAGAAAGATATACGACCATAGAGGGCGCTATACTTCTTGCTGCTGACTTTTTAGTTATAACCTATTCATGCATACGATGAACAGCATGTAAACTTTTCTTAAATTTGACTCAAAATTTTTTTTTTCATCTGTCCTTATTAGAGGGCACACTGCAAGGCAGTGAAACTTTCTGTGTCCACATGAAAATTGAACAGCGAAAAGGAGCATGAGAGAGAAATTTCAATATCATGAGTTCTCCATCACACAAACACTTACTTATTGCTCCAATGAACTTGTCGAAGAATTTGAATGGAAATAATGGCTCTTTTAACTCTCTGAAGAAAAGCTTCAGGGTTCCCGCGATTACATGGATGTCATCCCATTTGGGATCAAAGAGGTTTACATGCTGCTCTGAAAGAAAGGAAGATGAAAGCAAGGTAAGGAACAATACTGTGCATATTATCTTACAAATGATAAGATGTGATCATGTGTATTCATATATCACAGTTTTACAGTTTAAGGTAGTGAAAGACTTAACTTTTGCTCAAACTTTCCTGACTGAAACTTTCAAACATTCTGTTACCAAATGGACATTAAAAATTGGGGGCACCATGCAAAGTTTGGAACTACCGAAACAAATTACCTAACATTTCGCAATATTTGAAATTCAAAATGGCGGCCATTCCCGTGTTAACTCTGTTAACTCTATGGGGAAAAATAAACCTTGGATTTTCAAATAGTTAATACAGTGGAAGTATTTCATTCCCCAAGAGCTTTGAAATGAGCCCCCGGAAATGGTAGATCAGAAAAGAATTGTACAAATTTGAGAGTCCGACCGTCTGTCCCTGAGGCACGTTCTTCCTTATCACTGTGATTACTAGAAGTTGTGAAAGCCATGTTTTCAATGAGTATACCTCAGAAAATGTAAAAAATTAACCTTTTTTACAAAAAATGGACAGTTCTTCCATTCCTATATCCATATAGAGTGGTCAGACTTTTCCAAATCTACAACAATACCGTTGTGTCTAACTTTAGGGGAGAAAGGGTTCAAATGGCCACACAGGCGTTAAACAGTAGCAGTTTTAATATACATGGGAATCTATTCTAAGGAAGTTTGTGCCTCAAAAATAAAGACTTAAACTTTTGCTCAACCTTTCCTTGAGCAAACTTTGAAACATTCTCTTTCGAAATCAATAAAAATCAGGGGTCACCCTGTAAATTTTGATACTAGAGAAACAAATTCAAAATGACCACTATCCCTATGTTATCTATGGGGAGAAATAAAATTCCAACTTTTCACAAGATTAACCCTTTGAGCACTGTAATTTCCCCCCAAAAAATATCAGGGCAACATTTCATCAATTTTTATGAATTTTTCTGTAATTTTTTTCATGATTTTGTACCAAATGGGCATAAATTTTTATGGGCTACAATTTTTGACCAAAATTTTTGGAAAAATCTGAAAAAAATTGTCCAGATCTGAAAGAAATTGTTGGCGTCATGTAGTATAAATGCAACAACAATCAACTTTAGCACTCAAGGGTTAAGCCGGAGGAAACTTTATTTGTGTCCATAAGCTTCGAAACAAGCCCCAATAAATAATATTGTAAAAGTTCAAGAGTTCAAATATCTGTACCTAGATACATTCTACAATAACTTTGGAAGTTTAAACTTTGCAAAAATCTTAAAAAAACTTGATCCATTATCACTGGGTAATACTCTCACCTTGATCAATCATAACTCGGAGTTTCTGTATCTGTGACATGTTTCCACTAACTCTGTAGATGCCATCCACATCAATTCCTCTCTTCTCTACAGCAGTTATGCACTGTATCACAATCTTTGGCACTGGGCTTTTCTCTTTTTCACACAACTGTACAAGGTCACTACCAAAGACACGGTCTACAGAACGCAACAATGGCCATGTTAGCACAGGAGCTAAAACCCTTAGGAGAGTTTATGTCTTTGATGACAGTTGTTTAAAGTATTGCAATTTGTATTCCCCATGAAGCAATAATTTCAAAAGGACTGTTCACAGTTTACGTCACTGTTCTCTCATTAATATGCAAAAATAAATATTTGCCCACATTTTTAGATTACGCTTTTGAAAATTACGCATGCAAGAACGACGAAATCACATCTAAGTAGGCGACTGCTAGTGTAACAATAAATACTCAATGCCATATTCAACACTCAGAGTACAAGCTGCAAAAATAGCCATGCATGCAACATTGATAAAATTTGTCCGCATTTCAAGAAGCGTTGTTCAATGTCGCGCACGTACAGCTATATTTAGTAACAAACCTGTAACCGTGAACAGTGCTATACACCTGTACATTTCATCTCCGTGTCTGAATAAATGTTTGAACACATTCAAGAAATCTTCAAGACGTATGGTTCTTTCTCAAAGCTGATATGAAAGACTGATTACTCACCTTTGATTATTCCTTTACGTTCAAGGGTTTCTTTTTTCGGTCGTATACTGAGTAATCTTTTCAGTCGGCCACCAACCTTCTTCTGTTGGTCGTCTTTGCCACTAGAATCACCTGCAGATATCAAGGAAATGATGGAGGTGTACTGTATGACAAAACTGATCTTTGAATCAATTGCTATCATAATCAAGATGGGTTGTACAATTTGTTACACACAGTGATAAGAGCGACACCAGTCTCACACGAATCCTGGCTTTGGTTGTATCACATTCATCAGTGATCCTCCATTTTGAATCTGTTCATCCCTAATTCCTTGTAGACAGGTCCACAATTACTATTGATAACAATGGAATCAGGCTTAACCATTGTGATGAAAGGGTTATATGAGTATCTTTCCTTTGGTCAGTAGAACACTTACCAAAGGCTGAGGCTACCTTGACGTGGTTTCTTGCTTTCATTTTATCAGTGATCTAAGAATCACACAGTTCCTCTCTTCTGTTTTTCTTTTCTTTTTTCTTTCTTTTTTTGTTGGGGGGGGGGGGGGAAGTACTCATAGCTTTTGATATAGAAGGTCCAAGTTTTCATTCAACACAACGTTAGAGTTTTGTGCCCTATATTTCCTGATACAGGACTTGTAGAATTTGCTAGCACAATTCTGCATCGTTCTAGCTCAAGGCTACATCCATGTTGATATTATGTGGTTGTGTACAAGGTCACAGATCAGTTTGCATTTGATATTAATGAAATCTCTTTTTGTATTGCAGATGCTATGGAAGTTTTGAGTTTTCATCTGAAAAAGCTCAAAATCTTGAGGAAGAACGGACGCAGAGGAATACTTACTTCTCATTGGTGGAGGGCCTTCTGAATCATCATCATCATCTGAATAATCTACACTAGGCTGTCTTCTACCAGGTACAGGACTCTGAAATCAGAGTAACAGCCATATAAGAGGTGCCAACAACCAAATATTCACATATGACAGATCTTTTCAGCATCATAGCTTGTTTCTAAAGATTTTCATAATAGTAGATAGGATTTGCAGGTCATGAGGGGATTGTACCATTCTTATGTGTTTTTATGTACTCTTCATTAATATGAAAATGATTTTGGGAAGCAGTCTACTGACAAAGACTGTTCCTTTTGCTATATCAGCATCCACCTGCTAAACTATAAAGTAGAATAAGGGCAGATCTTTGTGGAAGTTGGGAAGAAAAGAAAAAGATTAAAAGAACTAATACAGAAAGAAAGAAAGAAAGAAAGAAAGAAAGAAAGAAAGAAAGAAAGAAAGAAAGAAAGAAAGAAAGAAAGAAAGAAAGAAACTAAATACAGAGTCCATACACTCAAACTTTCAAAGTCCCTTAAAATTCCTGGACGTTTCAGCTATTTGGAAGGACTTTTCAGGTCCAAAATACCAGATATCATTTTGATTAATATTATCATTTTTATATATCATTTTCCATGTAAGTTTTACAATATCACTATTGATCACCTTGTTGATTTTGTAAATTGTGGGCAGATTATCAATTTTCAAGGACTTTTCCAGACCCTGTGACATACCATTTACTAAAGTTCTTGTGACGGAAAATTAACATACAATATGAAGAATGCATCATGGGAAGGATTTCAGATATAACTGACAAAAACTGTATTCAGTGAGTTTTGTGATGAGCAACGAGCAATCTTAGTGGTTTCCATTGAAAATAAATAGAAATACACACTTTAGGTAGAATGTGCCACAGGGACAGCGCTCTGGTCTACCATCTGCAAGGGGCCCATTTTAAATTTACGGTAAAGCTCTTGGTTTAAGTAAAATTTTCCATATCTTCACTTTTTGAAAATCGAAAATAATATTTTTCCCTCATAGAGTTAATGCAAAGCCGTTTTGAATTTCAAATATCGCTAAGTTTTAGGTAATTTGTTTCTCGGGTACCAAACTTTGGACACTGACCCAGGAAGTTTACACTTGATTTCGAAAGAGTTTGCTTGAAGAAAGTTTGAGCAAAAGTTCAAGTTTTTCACTTTCCTGGAGCATGCTACCTTGAGAAAAGATCAGTTCACTGACTTGTTTCACATTTGCACAGAATCATTTTAGTGTCACCAAATCCCTGACACTAATAATCAGAACATATACATGTATTTTGAAAATGGCAGGACAGCTAAAATTTGCTCCCTTGAAATCATCTAGGTGAGTGATAGGTGAGTGATTCAACAACTCCCTTGAGAAGAGTAAGCGAGTGAAAATGATCAAACTTTTGATTTACACTATATGTTTTGAATTTGGAGGAGTCAAAACCCTAATTATGTTTTCAGAATTATATGTTCAAACAAAGACAAGCTCATAAAAATTTGATTTCAAAAATAAAGCATGAACCCGTGAGAGTTTTACATGCTCAACAACTCATTTATGCCGAACAAAACAGCAATTTTTCATAAATTACATGTATACACTCACAGATGATAAATTATTATTACTTGCTGGTGTAAAGTTGATTGGGGTCTACACGAGTAGAAAATAGCTCTCTTGATTTTTGTTTGCATGAGTGGTAGGCAAGCGTAGTGATCGCTCTCCTCAAAACATAAGGTCTGTAATAATAGAGGTACAGTTATCACTAGTTCACCATTAGATGCCCTCTCAACGTTTTACAGTTTCCAGCCATGGATAAATCTAACAGATATAATTCTTTAAAGAAACTTACCAATCTATTGATAGTTGTGGCCAACGACTCATACCATTGCTGTGATGCCATGGCATTATCACACTGTATAAGATATTCTGTACCACTAAGGGTACTTAACTGAAATGAAGACAGGAACAGAAGATTTGATTACAATGCCTCAGTAACTTTGGCTTTCCTACCAAAATTGAACAGACAAGCTCCTTCTGATGTGCAGCATGCTAAGATTGGTCGATTGTCACTATTCACAGCAACTTAGGGAATCACAACATAGAGTTTATCTTGTGCTTGCATAGTTTGGAAAAAATTTTTGTATCATACGTTGTATCATACAAGATTTTTATACTCTGAAGGATTTATATTTATGACACTGATATGAAACTGTATATCACTTTTGCATAAAGCTTTAATGACAAGCAGAAGTCGCGTGTCCTGTTTTAGAATAACATATATTGACTGTCTGTTTGTGTACTAAAATTCACAAAACTACATTTTGGTTTGGTACGTTGTTAAAAAACTGTTCACTGGAATATCATAGAAATACTTAAACTTTGCATAGTGAACAAACTGACACCAGTGAATAAGTAGATATTTCACAGTTACAAGTAAATAAGATTGATAGTACAGCCAGGACAGTACAACTAGACAAATGAACTTACTTGGAAGACATATTTCTTGCTAGATTTATCTTTGGTCCATTCCACAATTGCACCTTTCAAGTGAAATGTTGCCTCTGGTTTTGATGTCGGGGAGCCAGATTTCTGCAAACAGTTCAACAAAATGGGGGTTTTAAGTTGCAAACTGATTGCATAACTGATCAAACAATTTTTAATCATTACAAATAATGACCAAATTACGGTAATTCTTGGATGAGAGTACAAGCTAGGGTTCTCGCTGTAATAGAGATTTACTTGCAGAATGCTGACCAATATTCTAACAAAGGATGTTTCACCGGTTTAACTGTAAAACTGATTTTGATGTACAATTGAGAACAAAATTTTCAGATTTGTTCCACCTTCTAGACCACATTCTCATAACATACATCTTCATGTCTTGTTTTCTGTTGCAAACACAGAATTCTTTGAGATAGCTTCAGTGCAAGCAGAATTTTTGAATTTTAACATGACAAACAAAAACATTGTCACCTATGTTAGACTAATATATCACCTAACAGGACAACAATTCGCAAATTTATAGCATTATGCAGTACATGTGTCAAGACATATGTAATCCCAAAGACATCAATTTCATGAAATTTCAGAGAACATTACCTTACATGAACTATAACTAAAATAACTGAAAACACACATGCTTGGAAAGATAACCCTTTATATTTCTTTTCTGAGAGAAACTACATGGTTGACATTAAATTTCTGACAGATGACTATCAAAGGTATTTCAACAACTTACCCCACTGGCAGATTTCTGATCTTTATAAAAGAACAGAAGAGGTGATGACAAGATAAGATAGGATGAGCACCAATTCTTCTTTATTTTCTTGCCATTTTCTGATATTTTTGCCCTGTTAACCTGGCCACTTCTGTCAGTGTTTGGCACAGTGTCATGTACTGCAAGGTCTGAGAAACTACGCTGGATTCCCTGTGTGTGAACAATTCAAATTTACATGCGGAACGTTTCGAGAATGTTTCATTGTGCATATTCTAGTAAAGCTAGAATTTTGTTGCAGTACAGCGCCCTCTACAGCATTACAGATATATACTTTAATTGTGGTAGCTGGGGGTATTTCGACACCATAACACTATCTATCCAAGTTTCTGTCACATTCAAGATGATACATATTCAAGTATCTAAATATTTTGGCTGCTCTAAGTTTCAGGAGAACACATTATAAGTCTACTGATTTGGATCTGTGCCATCTTCACTGTGTGAAATATTCTACACAATTTGGTAAACAAGGAAATATAATAGATAGGCGAACACAGAGCTTTACCTAGTATTAAAAATTCTTGAGAATGGTACTTTTTAAAACATTTTCTTGGCAACTACGCTGTACTTCTTTCATTTCTTGTTGTCACTGGTGGAAAGTCTTGAAATTGCCTGATTCTCTAGACACATTAGAAAAATGGCTACAATTTCAAAATTTTAAGCCGATAAAAAAAGTGGGAAGTTTTGTTCCCATACAAGTTGTAAGGTAAATGTTATGTAGGTGACATAAAATTTCCTTTATTTATTAATTTTATTTATTTATTCATTTTTTCATTATTTATATATTTATATACTTATTTATGTATTCATTCATCCAGAGGAATTATTTATTTAATTATTTATTTAATTTATTTATCTATTTATTTATTTATCTATTTATTTATCTATTTATTCAGAAGAATGATAAGTAGTGATGAGTTACCAAGGTATGAAGAAGCAAAGTTCATCAATTTGATAATAAATCCAGTACTGTGTCCAGCTGATGACTTACCTCACTAGGGTCATTGTGCGGAGCTGACAAATTGCCAGGCAGTGTAGAACTCTTTCTATTGGAACTGGGACTACCACCTGCCACCATCATTGACTGTGTCCTGGAAGCTCTGTCATACGTTGACCGTGTCTGATTTCTCATCCATCCTTCCTCCAGTGCCAAATTTCCATCTGTGTGACTTCTGGGCATGGGCTCTGCCTGTGTGGAAAAATGAATACATGTATGAAATGAGGTACAGGTGGATTTCACCCACAAACCAGATATATGAGGCTTTACTACAGTGGCCATTACAAACCCTTTTCACTTGATGCTATGATGTCACTGTTCATGAGATGGTCCATTAAGCTTGGGATGAAAGCAAGCAATATTGAACTAAATAAATGTAGCACTTAAGTCTCAAACCTTTTAATTTTATTCAAAATTTACAAACCAGTTGGCAAGGATAGCAAAGAAAACAATATATCCAGAGCTGTCAGGACAAGGGATCAAAAGCTGAAATGCAAATGAAAACTATTATTTACAACACCCTGTGGAAGATGTGTGTGTGTGTCTTTGATGACGATGAACCATGAAAATGACAAAAGTGGAGTGCACATGTCAACACAACCAACCTGCAGAGTGAAATGAAGTGGTCAGTTTTAATTCAAATACTTCTGTAATTTAAATTGAAGGGCGTCATGAACAATGTAAGTCTTGAAACATGCTGATGAGTGGGAAAAAAATTCACAGGAAAGGATGGGTGGTGATTCAAAAGGTATTTTTCTGTGATCGCTTTCTTGGATAGCAGTGCGTGACACATTTGCTGTGAAAGGTCATAGGTCAAGGGTCATTCATGATTGATAGTATAGCCAGTGGCCTGAACATCTGGACTGAGGCAATAGAAATACATAACACAAAAGTATTAGAATGGCAACTTCAGATGCTCAAGGGTATGTGCAAATTTTTGTGAAATGCAGCAGAGACACAAGGTTTAAACATTTGGAGCAATGCTACTGAGTTGCAGACATTCCCCATGGAACACCCTTGAAGTTCAGTATGAATTGAGACCTGCACACAGACGATAATTTGGAATAGTCGTTCCTAAAAGTTTGTCGGAGCTACCCTTGAGCTATGTCTTCAATAAAACATAGTAAAGTGTACATGTGTTGAGTACGCAAGGTGACTCTAGGAGTTTGTTGGGAGAATTGGGCAAGATAATACTGTAAGTGAATTTGAATTTGAAATTGGTTACATAGCACTGCTCCAAGAATACCACAACAAATAGCTACATATTGCTAAAAAACCACATGGACAAACTAGTGATGAGAGTGATTTGTTGATTTTAATAATTTTACAAAAACACTCGGTGACAAGGGGAAAATGGTTACGTGCTTCTTACAAACGTTAGATTTTAATGATTTTAATAGGTGTCACCATTAATTTCAAAGTGTGGAGAGACACACAGATTGACTCCAAATCCAGAAAAAAAAACAAACCTGAGAATATAAGTTCAGGTAAGGGTAGCTTTGTCTTTTCGAATGCTGTAAAGACAGATTGTACAGGAACTGTTAGTCCTGCAAAGACTGCCATTTGATCCATTCCAGAGTACTGATATGCCAGATTGCGTTCGTGTGTTAGAATTCCAGGTCTCAAATTTTCAAACAAATGTCATGGATCAGTATGAGAGTTTATTGAGGAAGAGACGGTACTTTTGCTAGTCCTCTGGTCATTTGTGTAGCATGAAAACAAGAAGTCTTTGCACAAAATGCATGCAGTATCATTATATGTCTGAAGATTTTGCATCTTGAACATTGAGGAACAGACACTGCAGAATTCAGTTTGACATGATGTACTTTTCATAACTAATCCCTTCAACCCTTACTGTTGCAAATTTGTTTTTTCTAGTAAAGTATATCTTTTCTGTACATGCACAAATACATGTTGATTGTAGGATGCTTTTTTAGGTATAGGAATTATCAGTCGGATAAAAAAAATACGTTTCACTCATTGACAGTAACTTCAAAGAGAAAAGTCAACATTTAAGAGGACCAGACTTAAAACACTGTAACAAGATCCATCATTCATTTGAATTTAATACATTTGACAGATTTCAGACACTTAAATTTTTACAGTAGTCTTTTAGTCTGATGCTTTGTCGGTTCATTTTGAAACCAGAGGAGAAAAAACAATTTTGAAAGTTTTGTTTTTGTGAAAATTGAAAGTCAATTTTTTTCAATAGAGTTGGTAGACACTTTGAATTTCAAATATCTGTAAGTCTAGGTAAATTTTACTGTCATACTAAATTTTGCTTGGTGATCCAAGAATTTATTCTCGATTACAAAAGAGAACATTGGCTGTTTAAAGTTACCTCAAACAAACCATGCGCAGACGTTTCA
>LD348957.1:432899-455052 GCA_001465055.1 Ptychodera flava | reverse complement strand
AGCAGCAAGCCAATATGAGAAGCGCCCTCACATGGTGAATCCTATGCTCCTCACAATGACAAACACACTCACAACTAATATCTTTCAATTAGCTGATCCACAAAAAAGTTGGTCACTAAATGATATCACAGGTAGTTGTGAAATTTCTTTTCATGATTTCAACATTAAAAAATCCTATATTGAAAAGCCATATGCTGAATTTGAAAAATCGTCAAATTTTGCACTTTGAATACCATTTGTATATTCAGTGAAAAACTGATCTGGAAGAAAAGAAAGAATCTAGCAAGAGACATTATACTGTCTTTAATAAAGAATACATGACAGAAATGATTTTTACTGACACGATGGGTGCAAGAGTACCTTCTCCTAGCAAACTACTGATATTATATGGAATGATATTTGCACCTCAGTTTCTCTCAATCTCAGGATGTATCACTTTTTACAATACAGTACTTTAAATGATAAGCATTTCGAGAAAGTGTAATTACTTCGCACCAAATATCACCACTTTTTAACTTTCCAGACTCTTTGCAACATTGAACACATGCTGAACACATGGAATATGATCTTCAAAGATATCTTGTATAAAAAGCAAATTGGGAAAGAATTGTATCAATTCCCTAAACAATGGATTCAGCAATAGAGTCTGTGAATCACTTCTATGTGCCTGTTAAAACTACAGTACCTGTAGCTTTTGACTTTTTTTCAGTATTGTTGTTACATGTATCAATTACACTTTCTTGCTCTACTCCCTAGAGCATGAGGTAGTCCAAGTATTTGGTTTGTCATTGTGGCATGTCAGCATATGACATTGTACATGATTTTAATCGAGTCAAGGAAAGACTTGAGTTTGAGTACCAACACAATGCAGGGCACAGATGTACAGTCAAATGTTGACATGCTGTGGAAAGTAAACCTGGAAACTTGCTGCTGACACATACAACAAAACCATGAAAAGAATTGTCAAAAGATGCAGTTACTGGGTGTTTCACTGGGCAGAACACATTACACGATATAGTTTAAACTACAACATTTTCATAAACAAATCGGCCACACAGTCTTTTTGCTGCAGGGGATTTATGTAACATCAATTGTAAACAAAAGCAAAAGTATTTCATTTCATTTCATTTTACCATTGGCTGAACACTTGACCTTAAAAACACAAAGGTACCCTTTTTAACTTCTGCCTCGTATTGTGTGATTCAATGTCAGGTGTAGAGTGACAAATCTGGTTTCAACAAGCTTCTACACATTGTCTTTTTATCTGTATTCTTAATTTGCACAACATTTCAAACAAGTCACTGCACTGTGTTAGGTTTCATTAGGACAAAGTCAGGCTGATGGCTGGGCGGCTTCGGGGGGAAAAGATTAACATTATGGCAGATGTATTCTCTCCCTTTTCAAAAGACGAAGAATTGATAGACTGGAGTGACTTACCTCTGGCAGTTCCCACGCTGTATCTATTCCATTGTCACTATAGTAATACACCTTACCACTTGGATCTTGTGAAGTATGCCACTGTAATGCAACGAGAGAAAAAAATTCCATGTTATATTAGCATATAAAAATTGTACTTCTCCAGTATTTTCTTCCCTTCTGAAAAACGGCTTTTGATTCACATTCAAAGGCATTCAGACTCCGTCTGGGCGGTTCTGCCATCATGAGATGCAGGAACTCTCCCCGGCATCTTGTTTCCCCAAGTCAGCCATAACAATGCTAAGCCCCTCATTAGTTGGCCAGGCTTCATCCCTCTCTGGAGGATTTTAATTCACATCTGAGTGTAACGATTTCGAACTTTTAGCTTCTGGAAATGCACGCATTCAGTCTCTTCTCTCATAAGGCCTATTGTAGCCGACCAATTTCCCAAACAATGAAAGCTTACTTTCCCCCCGAGGCAGTTAGGGAGAAATTCAATTTTCCTGATCATTTTTTAGCTTCCTTTTGAGAAGCCCATTTGCCTTCCATCTTGCAAAATAACAATTGAACATAATTTTTGACAAGAAAAAAAAGCTCAGAGGAAATGACTCAAATTTCTCTGATCACATACTACCACTGTAACACTGATAAAAGGTACCGAATTTAATCATGCAAAATTTTTATAATATACAAAAAGTGTTTTCACAAGGTACATATGATAAATGCAACATCAAAACTTGCCCATTCCATAAGCATGTAAATTTCAGGATAGAAATATTGTTTATGCAATACCCTATTTCTGATGCTGACAGATTTCATGAAAGTTATAAATAAATTATTAATGAAGAATTACAAACACAAAGGATTTTTCAACAGTTACTGTCGAGAGAATTTTGTTACAAATATCACTGAATTGTATTGTTAATATTCAACCATGAAGAATGGAAACTAAGCCGATACAATTGATAAACCTCGGTCTCCAGTTAAGAGCACGGAAAATGGATCCAGAGACACAAAGGGATTGCATTATTGACTGTAGATTGGGCTAAGGGCATACTGTGTCATTGTGAACTATGTCCAATTCTTGAAACTAATGAGATCGAAGTGGGTAGACTTGATGAAGTGAAACTTGCACTGATAATTGGAACCTTGTACCGACAGTATTCACAAACTGGATAAACACAGTTTATTTTTTTATTTCACCGATTCATGAGGACACACACAATAGCGGTAAAATTTGACATCTAGAAGGTGATGATTATGTCATAATACTTCTGGTGAGCTTATCATACTACAAATACAAGAAGGGAATTGCGTGAAAATGGGTCTCAGTATGCAATGGGCAATTTTTCAAAATGTCATAAAAAAGGAAGCATTTAAAACTAATATCAACAACCCTTGGGATTAATTCAAACTTTTTTTGTAATTTAAGAGCTGATTGGAAATAGTGATATCACTAAAAAGTTCACTGCGGTCACTACGGAGCAAAACCATACAAAGCTTGACTTTGTATTTGTTGAACTCAGAAAGCATATCGTGGAACAGATTTGCTGAATTATATTGTTTCACTCATGTCAAACAACAATATAGCATTTCATATAACACAGTCACTTTGGACGTCAGCCGTAAATAGCCAGGACTGTTGATTGCAATACTGCTACATGCAATAAAAACATTTCTGCTGCATTATATTCAGAGTCCGGAGCTAGATCATAATCTCTTTTATGGAATATTTACAACAAAATAATTTATTTTAGGTCAGAGGACGAGTTTGTTGAAAAAAGACATTCTATTTCCAAAAATTCTGTTTGTTCTGTCAACTTTTTATTTCATATAAAAATGTAGAATTTATGAAGTCGTATCAGGGAACAGCTGTAAAAATGTTTTCACTAATTTGGAACAAACACTTCCTAAGGTGGGAAATTTTCAAATTCGGGTGCCATTATATCATGTTACATGTACATGTACTTGTGATGTTTGGCACAAGGGTTAAGATTTTTGAAAACTCTGCCCATGTTTTCCATTTTGCAGAATAAACCATATTACACACTTCCGAAAATAACATGTGATTGTCACTGTTATGGTAGGGAAGTACCCTCGCTGAAATCTACCAACAAAGACCATTTCGCTATTATCCCAGAACAATAGCATCACTGTAGATTCTGAAATAAATATCCGAGTAATAAATGAACCTGTACTGTCCTCCTGACAGATGGCCAGCTTGGGGGCTTTGATGGGTCGCAGCCTTCAAAATGATGATATTTCTAAGGCTTATCTCCACGTTTTCATCACTCAACACGGAAATTAATAACCGCCCTACGCCTTATCGATTCTAATTACTCGATGTAATGCTTATATTCCTACCCTAATGATGATTGGTATTTCGCAATTTCACTGCCATTTTGAAAGAACTACTTTTCCAAGTAACGCCTCTTGGAAACACTCTCTGAGATATATTGTATCGAATGTGAGGGATTATTTGACTGTTTTTTGTTTTATTCTTTATTTCATTAAAGGGATTCACTAAAAAAAGGTTACCCTAGGAATAGAGGGATGGTACTTAAGGTAGAACGCACCTCGGGGACAGACATTCAGACTCCCAAACGTTTACAATTCTCCTCTGATATACCACTTGTGGGCATTCATTGTAAAGCTCTTGGTGTAAGAAAACTTTTCATTGACTTAGTTTTTCGACATTCGAAAATTTTATACTTTTCTCCATAGAGCTAACATAGGGATGGCGGCCATTTTGAATTTCAAATATCAGTACATCTTTGGGTTATTTGTTTCTCTAGTACCAAAATTTGCATGGTGACCCTGGATTTCTATTCTTGATTTTAAAAGAGAATGATTGAAAGATTCCTTAAGGAAAGTTTGAGCAAAAGTTTAAGTCTTTCACTTTCGAGGTGCGTACTACCTTAAATAAATGGTTGACTGGATAATCATGCATGAGGATATACAATAACATTATGAGTGAAAGGCATAACAAATCACCATAACAATTAATCATATCACTCACTTGATTAACTATTCTGCCAACAAACAAAAGCCCCACACTCAATGTTCACTCCCACCACAAGAAAAATGTTCTTTAGCACTTTCTATAATTGCCTTACGTATAGAGAAGGTTATCTATCATTCTGTCAACATCGAATTCAGAATACCTGATAAAAGACACATTCAGTCACATTAATGATAACGTTACTCTCCTATCTGTAAGGATATCCATGTCATAAACACAAGAAGTCATGAAGGAGAGATCACGGACTAGATTGTGGAGTGCGGTAATACGTAACTTGGACAATGTTGGGGGCACGTTTAAGAGTTATTGACTTGTTCAATGCATACCATTTCAAGGATTGCACATGATGTGTGAAGCATGAATGGAGTATAGGATTTTGTGTTTCAGCAATGTTCATTCATGTATGTGTTTGTTGACTGTTGGTGCAAACCCACATCCTGCCCGATGCACACAGCAGCATAAGTGCGCTTAGAGAAAGTGCAACTTTAAATACTTACTTTCATCTCTGTAATGATGGGACAAAATAATGGAAACAAGAAACGTCGCCATTCATCGCTGTTCTGCTTTTGTTTTGCTTTCAGAAAAGCAAGGTCTCAGCGGTGTTGAACAAAAATAGACTATGAAAGGTCATTTTAAACAGGCATTAGTAACATCAAGGATATCTGCTACAATACAGGACATTAGAATGTATATTTTAGCCATGGGTCTTTGCAAAGCTAATACAGAATTTAAGCCTCCAGGCTGGACTATTGCCAGTACTTATACGATAAGATACATGTCCCACACTTTGGGCAATGTCATACCCAAATGCCCATTAAGTAAAATGACAATACAATCTGAGATGTTAACTTCAACAGCAGCTAGTCTGAGTGCTACATTAAAATTCTACAATATTCCCTCAGGTATCATACAGGGAGAGGACTTACGAAATGACTGACACATCACTGGTTATGATTTGCTTTTTTTCCCCCGACTAAAGTATAGTTTGTGCAATACCGTAAACCAACTGGAACCACTCGGTTTCAATTAAACTTGAAAGGTTGTATTTCCAACTATCTGAACACAGTGAAGTATAATGTTGAAATGAGTGACAAAGTCTGAGAAAAAAACACAATCAACTTTTTATATTGAATTGAATAACTTATACACATGGCAGTTGTAGAGACCATATATCGTAGAAAACAAAACAAGTTCATTGCCCAACCTCTACCAACATACAAAATTCATACAGAGACTGTAATCAGTGGATTTAGTTATTTGTGGTAAAGTGGCTACACTCGTTGTTGCTAATCTGAATGAATGAATAAATTAATGAATGAATGAATGGATGGATGGATGGATGGATGGATGGATTAACAGATGGATGAATGAACAGGGCCCATGCTGGCGGTTGTTCATGTTTGCACGACTTGCGCAACAAGCACCATGAAAATAGAGGATATGCATATAGGGATCTATGGTTCAAGGTTACCAACAGCTAGCAAGTCAATTGCAGAATGAAGCTTTCATCACATGCAGGGTGAACGGCCGAGCTGAATATGCTACAGTCTAGTCAATCTACATCAACCCCTCCTTAGGCTACAGACTTACAAACTATTCACATCGCAGCTGAATGAAACCGGCTGGGTTCCATAACCCTAACAAAATTTCCACACTTAAGTCGGGCAGTGGCTATATCTGTGATGTCTGACTGGCTTGCTGTGCCACCTTGTTTACAAATACGGTAAATTTTCAATCAGGTTTGAACTCACAATGTACAGCACCCAGTCACCAGTGTGAAACTAGAAACCTGAGTAAAGTTTAACGTAGAACGGTAAAATTTACAGCCAGAACATCTAAGTCATTTTACCAATGTTTCCCTTTTGTATATCAGAGAAATAATCTTTGAGTAAAACTAACAGGTACCAGGGTTCAAACACGATTTACTTAATATATGTTCCTGAAATTAAATTTGTTTACAGGACCAATGGCTGTGACACTTGGAGATTTAGTGACTATAATTTTGTTTTGTATGTCAATGACAGTTTCTTGTTATATTCTTTAAAGTACATTGAGATACACAGTATTCAGCTTGTCAACGCAGCTGGTAATTGCAAAGAATGCACTGTTATTGTTGTCAAGTGAATTCTGGTCCGGACTAGAATTTAAATGTAGACAATAATACTAGTGCATTCTAAATGTACAATTTGTGTGTTGAGATGATGAATTATGGGAATTTCTACATGCACAGGGGAGAAGGCCAAGAAACTGTAGATGATATAAAAAACAAATATAGCAAAAACATTATAAAAAGTTACAGCTTTTGGCCATTTCATGTTCCCTGAATCACACAGTCATTCATGTCTGAAAGGCTAAACTGCTCTAAAATGAACAGTTTTCATATACTAGACTGACAGTATCCCTAAGCAGCCAAACCATTCTTGGAATATTGTTTTTTAAAACTAAAGTGGAACCACTAATTTGTCTCACGATGACTTAATCAACCCACCATGCATGAAATATCTCGCATAGAAGACACTGCAACAATAAATTCTAGATTCAAGAATTCTCTTCTTAGCTCTCCAGTTTCTGCTGTAAATTTAAAGATCTACTGTTTCTTAAATTTACATTTAAGCACGGACTCCAATATTCCTCACTTGTGCCTGATGATCTACTTCCACAAAATACTGCAATATCATTTTTTTATTCACAGGTAGCATTTGCATTTGCTTTCATCGGAAGTCGGGAGGGACTTGGAAACACAAAACAATGTTGTAGATCTGGGTAAAAAAAAAATATGACTCAACAAGAATGTGATGTAATGGTGACAAAAATAGAAAATCAGTAATATACTAACAGATAGGTAACGCAGTGAAGTGTGAACAATCCTGTCTCTTTGAGGTGATTCACACTAAAGCTGACATCTCCAAGAGCACTTCATTGAAAAAGCAAAACACAGCTCAGACCCTACATCGGTATGACTCATGTACATTCAATTCGCTCCTATTGATTACTCATTTAGAAAATTTCGCTATTTGCCGCAGATATTCAGGAATCACTTTGCGCCATTAAGGCTTGTACTGTGACAAAGTAGCGAACAAATACCTGTACGTGTCTTACATCTACAAGTAATCACGATTTATCGTTTTGTCAGTAAAGTGAATACAAGTCTTGCACAATCATTGATGCGAACACACAGTGAATTTTTGTCTTATAGACCTCATTGGGCATTGTTCTCACCATGAAATTTGCTACTACACTGTCGTTTGCTACAGATAACTGATCCTCTGTGGAGGTAAACGGACTGGGATGACAGATTCACACTCACACTCGGCAATGACTTCTTTATTTAGTAAAACTGCGATAATGAAATTAAAGTGATGGGTAAAAGAAACATTTGATACATCTAAGCTTAGAGAGCTCTGCTAATTAGTTCAATTTAACATTTAATATGCTTAAAATAGCTTAATGAAGCTTGGAAAAGAGAAAGTAATTAAAACCATTAGTCACAGTAAAATGGTAATTATTTTAATCAGTGAATTACTTCCCTGCTTAAGGGGCCAGTAGCTGTTAACTTTTGATGATTTTTCCCCAATGTTTGTTTTGTGTGTCCATTGCAAGTTCTTGTTCTACTCCCTGGAGTATGTTTAAAAACACCAACTATTTAGGTCGTGAAAACAGTGTCTATAGTGTAAAATACCCAAAATACAGTTTACACATGTACAAACTCAATTAAACACGATGAATACTGTGTATGCTAAAAATAGCGGGGGGAAAAAATCATCCGAAAAGTTACAAGTTCTGGCCCTTCAAAATATTCTCTGTTGCCCTTCTTCCCATAATTCCAATGATACGTCATGAAAGGGTTACGAACTACAGCTGGAGATGAGCATCGACAAACACACTTGTATTTAGGAAAATTCACCGGTGTATAAGACGATGAACAATCAAAAGGGAAACATTCTGTTTGTTGCCATGCTTATCATACAACACGAATCCTGTTTGAATTAGTATTCAAATTTACATCAAACCAACTTGAAATTGTCAGGAGAAATAATTATTAAAGACAAGTCATCGTTGATGACACAGTCCCCACTTGTTAATGGGTACTTTGATTACATGTCCTCAGAGAGGATAGAGTCCTCTTCATTAATTAGGTCTGTGATAAAATACTTTGATACAGATGGCACTCAATGGCCAAGAATGAGTTCTATGGTGATGAAAACATAAGACCAAAGTAGGCCACCATCCTAAAGTTCATAAAATGAGTCTACTAGGAATCAATCAACAGGATGTTGCAAAACATTTTTGCATACAATCCTAACACTTAACAGATTATCACTTGTACCATATTTCATAAAGTTTGATGCAGTATTTACAACACTATGAGATCAACATCTGTATCAAGTTTCATCACATTTGACATTGTATGAATTTGTGGCTATATCACCCTAATTAGGAAAGTTCATTACTTATGCAATTACAAATTAATTAAAATGACACTGATAAATGTCTTTTTCAATGTTAAAGCAATGTGAGCTTAACATCTGTACAAAGTTTCATGAATTTGATGCAGTATTTCTTGACATATCAGCCTATTTACGAAACTTCAATAATTGACATGTTACTGCTACATGACGTGAAACAAATTGAGGAGCATATGTATGAAATAGGTCAATGTCCTTGTACCAACTTTGAATGATACTGGTGGCAATATGTCTGAGTTATGGCTTTGTACATAAGAAAATTGTAACAAATTCACCGCCATGCAGCGATATTTGATCTTACTGTTTAAAAAATCAACAAGTATATGTACGACATAAGTCAATGTACATGTACCAACTTTGAATAAGATCAGTTGAGACTTGCCAGAGTTATGGCTCTCGACATGAAACAACCATAACGAAATTGCTACCATGTGGCCATATTGGACCATCTCGTGAAACCAATCGACATACATATGTATAAATAAGTCAATGTCCTTGTACCAACTTTGAATAAATTTGCTTGATACATGTCTGAGTTATGGTTCCGAACATGAAAAAATCGGAAAAAATGGCCACACGGCGGTTATATTGGATTGTATCACAAAACAAGTCAATGTGCATATGTATGACATGGGTCGATGTCCCTGTACTAAGTTTAAATAAAATCGGTGAATAAAATCAGTTGAGACGTGCCCAAGTTTTGGCTAAGGACACGAAAAAATTGTAACCAATATGGCTGCCATGCAGCCATATTGGATCATATCATGAAACAAATTGACGTACATACGTATGACATAAGTCAATGTCCTTGTACCAACTTTGAATAAAATCGGTTGAGATATGCCTCACTTATGGCTCTGTACATGAAAAAATCGTTAGAAAATGGCTGCCTGGCGGCCATATTGGATTGTATCACGAAACAAATTGACGTGCATATCTATGACATTGTTCAATGTCCTTGTACTAACTTTGAATAAAATTGGTTGAGATATGCCTGACTTATGGCTCTGTACATGAAAAAATCATTACAAAATGGCCGCCTGGCAGCCATATTGGATAGTATCACAAAACAAATTGACATGCATATCTATGACATTGGTCAATGTCCTTGTACCAACTTTGAATAAAATCGGTTGAAACATGTCTGAGTTACGGCTCTGTACATGAAAAAAACGTTAGAAAATGGCCGCCTGGTGGCCATATTGGATTGTATCACAAAACAAATTGACGTGCACATCTATGACATTGGTCAATGTCCTTGTACCAACTTTGAATAAAATCAGTTGAAACGTGTCTGAGTTATGGCTCTGTACATGAAAAAATCGTAATAAAATAGCTGCCTGGCGGCCATATTGGATCATATCACAAAACAAATTGACGTGCATCTGTATGACATATGAAGTAATTCTTGTACCAAGTTTGAATGAAATCGCTCCTTGCATCTCTGAAATATCTGCGTGAACGGACGCACGCACGCACGGACGCACACACGCATGCACGCACGCACGCACACACGCACGGACACGACCAAACCTATAAGTCCCCCCGGACGGTGTCCGTGGGGACTAAAAATGAAGGCAACAGAATGCATCGGTCACTTCTCAATAATTGAGTCCATAAATAAAATGCTTTTGTTCCGTTTATCCTAGTCTTACACTTGTGTTAATTGAGTCCATAAATAAAATGCTTTTGTTCCGTTTATCCTAGTCTTACACTTGTGTTGATTACCATAAAATCAATCATCCAAGAATTTCACTGCCACGTATTTTGCAATAACCTCTGTATCTTTTTCTTTCAGCGTAATCAAAATCACTGAGGTGAAATAAATAGACAACCCTTGGCATGTCAAATTTACTAATATATCAAAATGAACTTGAGAGCTTTCAACGGGCGATGCTGACCAACCACTGTGGAAGAATACCTAATTGATTGATTAAGCAATCTAGGAGCGGGCACCCCCTGGGAGATCAATGCAGAATTTTTTGCATCTGACTGTGACAAAGTGACAGTGAAAGTCAATTAATGGGATTACACCTAAGTACACAATGTGTCTGATTCAATGATGATAAGAAAAACAGGCAGATTACCAACTCCTGATAGAGACAAAGGACAAAGGAAAACTCACAAAAGTTTTATCCTGTAATAAAAACAATGTTATTAACAGTTCAAAGATAACTAACTGTATTGAACAAGTGTTAACAGTGTATTTTATACATTTTCAGGAAATCATTAACCCTTTGAGTGCTGTAAATTTTACCAAATTTTAAGAATTTTTTAGTATTTTTTGGATAATTTTGGACCAAATGGGCATCACATTTCATAGGCTACAATTTTTTTAGCAAAATTTTGGCAAAAATTTGAAAACATTGACTGGGGTATATTTTATAAAGGCGACAAAAATTGACTTTGGCACTCAACTTACGAGTCAAAGATTTAATTGTGGTCTCTCACTACAACATCATTTTTTTCCAACAAAAATACCATGTTTCACAGTTGAAGTATTGAGGAAGTGGGATGTCACCTAAACAATGAAATCTTTCCTGCTCCATGTCCCCATGTTCTCTGGTGCCATCGTTTTTTTCATAATTTTTCATAATTTCATTGTTTTCAGTAACTCTTGCATTCACCAGTTGATGATATAGCATTCAGATTCACTCATATTACCATCCCTGACAAAAAAATGTGTTCTTTGATAAAAAAGTAAAAAGTCCTTATATGAACTCACCCTGTGTATTGATCAAAGACACACACGATTCACAACATGCTGCATTACTGAACAGATTATAACAGACCATGAACAATAGGTGCCATGTGTTAGTGTGTTTTGTACACACTGGATAGCACAAAGAGATAATGATAGTCAACATTCACAGTGGATTTTTTCACCTTCTGTCTGTTCAAAGACTCACCTTATCATTTGTATGTTCATTAATATACACAGGATCGCCATGGTCATCTGTTTCTTGCCTCCATCCGTGTGGTAAATTAGTTTTGGGGGGTGAAGTCACCTGTTGGAAAAAAATTTAAAAATGTTTAAAATTCCTAATTTCATAAAAGCAATATTCGATTTGTGGAAAAAAATCTGCTCCACTACTTTATATAATATCTTGGAAAATCAAATGATGAACCTGCTGAAAGAGAGAAATTGTGAGTGGTTAAACACATATAAAAAAGTTGGTGACTAAAATGAAACCTATATGGAAAAGTAGGATGATACACGTAAGCACTGGTGTCATATGTTGTTACTGGTATGAGACAATGATAGGGGTAACAAAAAACAACCCACCACAGGAACTCTTATGTGTGGTACTGTCTGGCAGTATGGGATATAAGTAACCCCATGTCCATACGGCTGTTTGTTGAGCAACATTCTGAAAGTCTACAGATACGACGGCAGTGTAGACTTCAGCGACCTGAAGCAAGTGCTAGGAACGTGACTGGTATCACTGACGATTCAAATCTGACTGGCTGTGTAACGTTACGTCCTCCGCTTTGCTTGATGTAGTAGTAGTCAATGAATGAAGACTTCCAAACAGATGGGGGATGTTTTTCTCATGCTAATGATCAAGGTGATTTGCGAAACGCTTTTGTGCTTTTGTCGAGACTTGACAATGAGGTATGCCTGCCGCTCAGTGAATGGGCCGTCTATATACTCACTGTAATGGGATCAAGTAAGAGCTCTTTATAAAAGGGCAGCCATGCGCTCATTTGCATAATAGGGAAGACCCCAACAAACCATCCTACAGGAGACATGTAACATATTTTGACAGGCTAAATCGATAAGATTATCCAAAAAGTGACTCATTTCAAAATGTACAACATAACAAGGATTATCTCTGGGGATGATTCACAAATGTTTATTACATAAATCTAAATCAATATTCATTGGTGTCTTCAGCACTTATACATTGCAGTATGTACATTTATACCAGCATTTTAAATTTACAGTTTGGCATGGGGACCAATGCACTGAAGAAACATGAGATGGTCCCTGAATCTCTCAAAGATAGCAGTTTCCCCCTATTGTTGTAACCATGTGTGGAAAATAAACAAAATCACCATCAACAAAGGCCAGAGTTTTAAAGTGGACAGGTTGCAACATGATTTCTCTTCTTCTTTTATCTAACAATATTTGGAAAGTTGATTTTCATGTAGCATAACGTGAGAGGACTAGAGAAATACTAAATGCTTTCAAATAAAATAAAATGTGTCCTGAACCACAAATTTGACAAAGGTTGATTTGACCTAGATATTTGTCAACATGTATGCCCTACTGTACCAAATTCATGATACCTTTTCAGTGCCAACATTAAGCCTCCACAAAAAAAATATTATAGAGAGAAAGATGTGACATTCCACTCTGAAAATAGTTTGTACTTCCTAGTCAACTAGCTTTCCTTCCACTATTCAACCATTTCATAACCAAATCATAGATAAATTGACAATTTTCTTTCAATGGACACTGCAAATATAAATCTGAGCTCCGTAGGTTTAATAAAGAATTCTATAAAAATCATAATGAACTACAAATTTTGGACTGAAGGAACCATGGCACAGTAATGCTCCTAACAAAACAAAATCAACAAAATTACAAACAATAGGAGAATGTCAATGGTACAATAGAGATTTGTTTATTTCACAAACTTTGCTTACCATCCATTTCTGGGTAAAAACTATCCGGATAGTTCGTGAATGACAGGTTCGGAGTTATTATTTTGTAGGATTTTCTTAGTTTCAAGTTTTTTTTTTCTTAGTGCAGTTTGAGACCAGCATGTTCACTTCGACAAAGCTGATAACACAATCTACATACACACCAAATACAAAGGTGATACACGTACATGCAGCAGCACTTTATACCAGTATATACATGTCCACACAAGAACATGCATTTGGGCAACAGATGTCAATGAATCCCTACAGTTCAAATTCCTATGGTAGCAAATGGAGTTTACAGTAAAACTCAAACGAGAACATATCAACATGAAAATAAATGGAGTAAAGTAGGTATGTAGTGACAAAGAAATGCAATACAAAAAGAAAACATATTTTTCTAACTGTACATTTATTACAAGTAAGATATCTTGCAATTTTGCAGGTTTTTTGTTTTGTTTTGTTTTTTTTTACTGCTCATCCCAATTTCCAATAAAAAGGTCCAGAACCACAATTGATTATGATGGGTTGAGGTCGAACCATTGTGGTGAATGGGTACAATGGGAGAACTGCGAGAAGACTTCATGGTTCATGCAAAGTGCTATAGCCTGTTCTGTAGATCTCTAGACAAAGTAACTGCTAGTGCTGGCATTAATCTAAGTTGTAATATAGACCTGAAAGTTTCACTGACAGTAAGAAACAACATGCATAAAGCATGTACTTTTCCGTGTGTATTGGATAGCAAGTAGATTTCTCAGAGCAATTCAGTAACCATACCACACGCGTTGAGAAGTATATGTTGAGAAGTATCCTCTATGTGCAGTACTGAAAACCAAATACTGTATCCCAATGAGTTCCCGTATAAAAAGATGACCGCATCTTTTAAGTTTTGCACTCATTTCATAAGCAGCCACAACATCAGACACAAGTACAATGTAGGTTCATTTGTTTGCAGCCAAAGGCTAAATTCAACGTTCAATATGGTTCTGCATTTCCCTGAGTGCAACCATTAAAAGTCTTAATGAAGGAAACTCTATCTCTGCCGGCAAGTTTCTTTCGGGGTGATCGAAGCTTTTCGTTATATTTCCGAAATTCGATACAGTACCCTTGGCACACTGAGAACAAAAGTCAACCAATTTTGAGGCGTAATATAACAATAATTACCTAGTCTATGAAATTAGACTATCTATTGCTGACAAGGGAGTGCAGAAAGGTCTATCTGAGAGCACAATGAAAACCGGCCGACCCTGTCAAAAGGTCAATGAATCGATTTGGGTTTCTATTGTAATAAATCGTACACTGGTACAAAACTACTGTAAATACCATCTACAAACACAAATATTCAGGTGGTTAACAATGACTTTATTTGTTCTGAGAAAATTACCTTTTCACTCACTGCAGATTGGGCATTTATTTTCACTTGAGACTTTGATTGCCGGAGACGTTTTTGGCACAATGAATTTAGATAATTGTCAATTACCACGCCAGCATTCTAAACTTCTATCTTCCTTGACTCTCATTTATGGAAAGGCTCCATTTAGTGATTTGACAAGAGTGATGACAGTTACTGTGTGAATCCGGTGGATGCATCATTACAGAGCAAACTAGACAGAGGGCGCTGTTTACCAAGAGACTCTAGAAATGAAGTTGAATATTTGCTGTAATGTATGTTTTTGTATTTAATTTTCCTTAGTTGTCATCACTGAAAGGAACTTCACTGTATTTGGAGATATTAGAAACAGTACAAGGGGTTCTGATACCATGGACAATGTTCCAAAACCTTGGCATATACACTCTAATGTCATGAAATGTTTTTTTCATCAAAAGTCCCTAGGTGATGATATATATAGATTCAGTGTTTTATGAATGTTACACATTAGTAACATGATTCTTCACCCTCATTATGACTTTTTACCACAGTTTTTGAACGAACCCTGCAACAAACACAATATCATACAGTATACTTTTACAGTTCAACCTCCGCGTATAATGTAACCATTGGTTTGTCAGCCAATCTACCAGGAATTGGGGAAGAAAACAAACATGCAACTGCCGAAACTACAAAGTGACACAGATCACTGATTATGAGAAGCAGGAAGTACATGCGAGTTTCCTTGCCGTCAAAATCTGTACAGCAGAGGCAAAGTATTTGTAAGTACCGGAGTTGCCAGGTATAGCGACACACATACCTGCTGTCAAACACTTGATCAATTACAGACCTTTGATTCCAGTCCCTCTTGACACAGTTTAGGGAAGTCAATTTGGACAAATGCCTATTGAACATGTGTGAAAATGTATGAGTACGTAATAATATCTATTAAATATTTACGGTTTCAAATATGCCACTTTCACTGGTTTCTAAATCTTCACCATGCCAGTTTGATACTGAGATTTATTTAGTAATCCTATTGTGACACACTTACAAAATTGATCTTGACATAGTTTTCAATTAAAATGTTTGAACAATAAAATGTGACTATCGGTAGATACTTTGATTCTTCACTTCAAGAAATCTTTGATGATGAAAAATCAGTGTCCAGGTTTGCAAGAGCCAAAGACCACGAGAGATACGGCCTGCGTGTGAATGTTCATGTTTGGGAAAATACGACTGAAAAATGCTGAGCTGATGAACGACAAGTAATTTGTGAGAAGTGACACATGTACTTCAACTTCAATGGTTGACTGTGACGCACTGGTCAAAATGGCGACACACGAAAACAGCTGCTTGAATATAGACTGACCAACCATTTGTTATTATTATCTCGCCTATGGTGACCTTAAATAGCAGGTTATTATCTGCCTGTCCTTGTATGAACTTATTCAAAAGGTTATGATTTCAAATACAAAATGGCATGATGTTAGAATTTACGGCATGGCACACTGAAGTAAAGTAATGAGAACAGATTGTTGCTGTATTTTTGCTTTTGCTGTACTGACACATTGTGCCGACTGTTTCTGATACCAGACTGGCATTTCCCTCGCCAGCAGCAATGACCATCCTGTGTACCAACCAGACAACACTGTAAGCCTTGTACAAGCAGCCCCTATGACCCAAATGAAACCACTTGTCCTTCTTACCTGGGACCGAGATCTCTTGAGCCGATGACTCTTCCGGCGCTGGTGTCGCATACTCTTTGACATTCTTGGAGGCTGTCAACACATGTGTGACAGCTGACACGAAAAACACAGCTCTCACTTCCAATGGTGGGACGAAATTGAAAGTGATGTACAAACTCACTGCTCTTGCTACCCCAACATTTTGCCAGACAAAATTCTTGATGCAGGCTGGGAGGAGTCTAGGGTTATTTTAACTGTGTTAAAACATAATTAAAGGGTGACATTTGAAATGATTTGTAGCCACTCCTTTGACCTACAGCAGGTACTATTGTCAAAATGAGCACTCGACCGATTGCTCAGACAACAAGTCAGCTATGCTAGACATGTGCCAGATTTTTGATATTTTCAATGCCCAGACTCTCTCACTTTTCTATCTGTGCCAGGACAGCTTTGTACGCTTGCAAATGCAACAACTGATCTGACTACCGTACTTGGTAAGTGAAGTGCCATACATCTACAGAAGAGACTTTTTACAAAACAGTTGAAGTTCAACAGAGCTTGCAGTACACACAAAACAACCTGTTTGACAATGTAAGTGCAAACTCGGAAGTTAAATTGTTTAAGAGAAGCAAATACGTTTCACCAACAAAAGATTTGTGAGAATAAGTCTACATCTGCATGTTTTCAACATCCCCATGTTCCTGTTCCAAAAGTCTTTCACTTTGTTTATTTTCCAACAAAACTTTTGTGCTACTCTTTGGAGTCAAGCCAGCCGTTACATTCCACATGATGAAAGTTGATTACAGGTGTGAAGCTGGTTGCATTTCAAATTACCTGTATATTCCACTGTATCATGTTGGTGCCATTGCTGTAGGCTACAATGTAGCTATAGTGATTTTCCCTTTGGCTTGCGTTAGGTATGTAAGGGTGACTGTGCTAAACAAGCAAAGAGCCGCAGGGTCATAAAAATCTTTCCTTTCATTTTCCAACAATTCACTGGTGAACAGAATGCAAACCCACTCTGAAACAACCATATCCAAAGATAAGGCTGCGCAAGTTGGAAATATCAATGTTGTCAAATCCTCAATTTTTTTGTTTTGTTGATATGTTTGTGTGTGATCTATAGTAGCTCAAGCCCAGTGTTCAAGTTCACATTGGCTCCAGATCAGCATGCCAAGGTAATCAACAGTGGCATGACAAAAGTGCTCGTCTGATCAAGCTATAAGGTATTTACCAGTTTATATTTACATATGTGCACATGCACATGTACCAATAGATGTACACATAGCACATGCAGTCCTTTTTAACAGAGAACTTTACCAGAAGTCATCAATTCCAGTATCACAAACTAAATTTGAGACCTTGGCAAACATTTACATTGTACAGAAAAGAACTGTCCAAGATTTCCCCAACATTTCCCAACCTATAACTGCAAAGTAATTATCCTCTTTACACTAGGCTCCATAGACAAACCATAGAAATAAACACAACTTGGGAGAAAGATTAACTGGGTTATCAAAACTTAAAACTTTGAAAAATCATAAATAATCAAACATAAAGCTCTTTTAATGTGGACATTCAAGTGTCACCCACCAAAGTGTCACCTACAATGCCATGGAAATAGATGTGCATGTAAGTTGTGAATAATTACAGTAGTTAGTTCCTGGTTCATATTATTGTGACTGAATGACTCTGATAGTTATCTCAAAGCACTGGCACACCTCCACGCCTGCAACTTAAAATGACTGAAACTTCTTAGTTTTCTTACTCTTTGTGTCCTTTATGAAATCTAAAACTTAGAAGAGGATAAGGTTTAAGTTTAATGATGAAAACAATATTACACTATCTTACACTTAGGGGCCGTGGATAATTAAAACGCGCGCATGGTAAACATAAGTTCTGTGTTCGGGGGGAGGGGGTTTGGCTGTATTTCGATTACCGTGCGCAAAAATCGCCTATTGCAACATCTCATTACACGTTTTTCTGTATCGCAAAATATCGTGTTTGCCTGGCCAGTACGGTGACCGGCACTACACCAGCGTCTAATTTAACATACATGTGAATCAATGCACGAGTAAACTAACATTACAATCATTTTGGATACACTGTTTCATTTCATTCTATTGGTTGCATCATTGTTGAATTGCAACTGAACAGAGAAGAAGCAGTATGCGCGAGGGGGAGGGGCGTCGGTAGCGTATACGTGATTTCATACCGACGTACCTAATCACCGATTGTTGGATGCAGATACAAAATGAGGCTTGGTTGGATTTTCGCACTTCCAAACTTTCGTATAGGGGAGGGGGTTGAGGACAAACGCATTTAGTTTCGTTTAACGTGCGCATGTTTTAATTATCCATGGCCCCTGAGATGTGACCTGGTGATCAAGTACCTTCAAAAAATCCATCCAAACAATTTGTTCATTAGACATTCCTTTCAGAAAATGTTTATTTTGTACATCTACTTCGAAATCACCAAAGCCCTTCTCATCTTCAAAGAGTAGGTTGCCCTTTCCTTTTTTCCTTTTCATCTGCGATTCCTGATTCCTAAGCAATAAGAAATTCTGCTCATATAAAGACAAAACTGATTCTTTACAGTTATGCTCAACGGAAAGTAGACGATGAGATTAAATGATACCTTACTCAATTACTAATTTACATCAGACACTTTATTTCTAAAACTACACTAGTACCTCACAATATTGCTTGCGAGCGGCAAGTTCTCAAAGACAAGAATAACAAATACCAGACCTAAATGATTCCTTAACATAACAGTCGCTTGCCTGCTTCTCTGCCGACATGAGTGCCTTATCTCTTTCCACTGGTTTATTGCCGTAATCTTATACCACAATACTAATTACACAGCGACAAAAAGACAACTGTAGTTCTTGCTGAAATGAACGTCATTGCCGGGGTAGACCGGCCGACGCGGACGCGATGTTGAGTACTGAGCAGTCGTCACGAGTTCAAACAAATTGATTTTTTTTCAACATGACTACTATACTGTAACAGTGGACACACTTTGTAACAAGTTCACGACCTCTGAACGTCAAACTATTAAAAGTATCAATCTAAACACTTTGTTGCAAAATCACAAAACATGTACGCGCTGCTAATGTGTCTGACGAAAAAGATCTATAAATTATGCTGATCCGATTGAGTCAAAGATCAGAGAGCGCCTAGCATTCAAGTCAAGGGTTCAGAAGCTGTTTCACTCAAAATGATCAAAACCAATTTTGCAACATACGTAGCTAGAAAATAAACTACAGTTGTCTTTTTGTCGCTGTGTAATTAGTATTGTGGTATAAGATTACGGCAATAAACCAGTGGAAAGAGATAAGGCACTCATGTCGGCAGAGAAGCAGGCAAGCGATGTTATGTTAAGGAATCATTTAGGTCTGGTATTTGTTATTCTTGTCTTTGAGAACTTGCCGCTCGCAAGCAATATTGTGAGGTACTAGTGTAGTTTTAGAAATAAAGTGTCTGATGTAAATTAGTAATTGAGTAAGGTATCATTTAATCTCATCGTCTACTTTCCGTTGAGCATAACTGTAAGTCAAACAGTACAAGTAGAGTACCCCTGGTATGTATCAAGAGTTGACGTAACACTGGAAGTTGTTGGTTGGAAGCAATGAATGAAGTGTGCACGCCATAAAGTGTTGAGTTTCTAAATCTAATTTATTATTAGATCTGTAATACCAAGTGAAATTCACATTTATTGGACATTGTGGAAAATTTATGAGACACTTATGGAAGCATATACATTCCCTCTAGGATGTTCTTTAAGACTTGGGTGCAAACAGATGCCAAAGTTTATGCCATTCAAAATTCAAACGTAAACTTTATAATTTACTTTTTAAATGTCAACTGTAATTGTACCTTTTATGTCAACCAAATTTTTGAGTCATGACAGCATTTGCATTTTTTACAGGGTGCAACAATTTTGATTACCATCAAAGTATTTTGCAATAAGTATAGGCAGATAGGCAGTATACACATATGAAATCTAAGCATAGATATATGTACACATAACAGTCAACAACTAAAACCAAACTGCTAAGGATATGTTTTACCTGCTGAAAAACAATCAGGTGGAGATATTTTCAAGATATTATCAGTCTGGCATGATGTGTCAAGTTCACTACTGCTTCACTTTATCATCTCCATTATAGACTTTCATCACATTCCTATTCCTATACTGTCCAAAAAATTCACAATCAATAAATAAAGCCAAGAAGTACGATTGCCCATGACATCTCAAAATTGGGTCAAATGTAAGAATGGCGGGATTATCCATGCAACTGTGTCAATAACTGACCTATGAACCACAATCCTTAATTTGTTACTGGACATGTATAAATCACAGTAAACTTGACAAGGGTAATTTAGTGTTAAACATGAATAGGTTACATATACTGTTAACAGCCACATTTCATGTTTGGATAATATATGGTACGGAAAAATCTTCCACATGATTACTGTACATCTTATACACAATGTTAATTACTTATGATGAACAAATAATACTTCATCAATTAACTTTTACCTGTGAAGCCATATCCTAGGAGTGAATTCGCTTGTTTTCTTTTGTTTTGCTTTGTTTTATCCGATATAAGAGGATAACACAGTGTTGCCGTCTTTTGTTTATTGAAACTGAAGTTCAACATTGTAAATATGCTGACATATTTGATTAATAACACATATGCCAATTTAAACAAGAGATAAGGTTTTCTCCCTATATATGCACATATACAGTCTTCTCATTGGTTCCTAGAGGCACTGTTCTCAAGGCTGATGAAATTGGAATCAAGTTGTCAAACCTAATAATGACCATTATCACTTCCATATCTTTCAATTTACTGGCTGACAATCTGATGCACATCTTCGCTTGCCAAGGTCTCCGCTCCGGGCAGCTGGATGCTTCCCGAAATCAGACCTTGGCTGATAGACCCCCTAAATCGTGTTTTTTAAAGCGCCACCACACGACTGTATGTGACCAGTAAATAGCCAATCAGATAATCGGTTACTACGAATGTAGTAGTATAGGTCTTTTCCCACTTTTTTCTCGGTGTTACATTTACAAGTATTCGTGGTCACTGTTTACATTTCATGCTACTGAAATCTACTGCTGAAATAACTGATGTGTTCAAAACGCTAAAACAAAGGCCCAGCCGCCAGCGCGTTGTACCGCAAGATATTCCCAGCTGTCGCTCAACTAAAGGTGAAAACATCAACCTGCCAAACTCAAAAGATCGTGGCGCGAAATAGAAAAGTTCTACCCGCCGAAGTAAATCTGTTAAACCACTCCTCCAATTTTGACGTCAACATTTCATGATAAACCCATTACTCAGACGTTGTTCAGACATTGTGGTCCTGTCAACTGGCGCGGCCGGCAGCTATTCTGTTGTTCATATCTTTGGAAAATTGTAAACATTGTGAACAGGATTTACCAGAACAGAACATCGACACGCCGCGGGAGAAACAACTGGAAGCATGGCTCGAAAACATGGACTAAGACTTTGTGAAATATGCTAGAACTGGAA